>NW_004624748.1:4886932-4913153 GCF_000247695.1 Heterocephalus glaber | reverse complement strand
ATAAGTTCCCAATGAGAAACATAAATGTATACTTAAAATGTACCAAAAAAAAAAAAAAAGTCTGGTAGGCAGAACTGAAGAACAGGAAGCTGCGGAATCTCTCCCTAAAACAACTCTAAGCACCAGATATTTGCTACCTTATGAAAACAAAAGGAACCATATTCTGAATGTCTACAGTACCCATACTATTCATTTCCTAGAGTCATCTTAGTCCCTTTCGTTGACACAAGTCAGCTGAGACTCCAATTTCTTCTCTTAAATACAACCAGTGAAGAAAAAAAAAAGGTAATTTCAAGCCAGATGAATGCGGTTCCCTAGATGCTATAGTTATACTAGAATTTAATACTTGGCAACAATCACAGTCATTAATTGAACTAAAAGAGTGCTTCCCACTCTTTTTCAAATCCTGGCCTACACAGAAAATGTTTATTATACAAAGGTGTAAGGCTGCATGGGCATGGGCTCCACCACCCAAGTCCCCAGCTGACCACCCTCTGGAAGGCATATCAGATTAAAAACTGATCGAATAAGGCTCCCATGCTAATTCTTGGGATCACCAAGACAAACCTGAGGGAACTTCATCTACATGGCTGTGCACTGTTCCCAGCAAACTAGCATAAGAAAAAAATTTATCTGTGCTATTCTAATCTACAGACTTTAGTCTAGCCACACAACTTCAAGTCCCAGTTCATGTCATCTCCATTATGAAGCCTTCCCTAAGCTCAGATTCTGTAATTCACATCTATCCTTCTATGTTCCCAAACCACCTTCATTTTCATTAAACTACACATACCATCTTACAGTTACTGAGAGCTGTATTATTTACATTATTAGATTAAATGCCCCTTGAATGCAGGGATCTTGTTTCATTCATGTTTATTTCCCTATTCTCCACAATATTGAAAAAAGGTAGTTTGCACAATACATGTTTGTTCAATCTGAACTTGGGGTGAGTCATTTTCAAGGACAATCCTGTTTGCACTACACCATAATCACACTCTAAACCTCGTGTACCTTTTCCCTTTGTACTTCAAAACTGGATTAATTTAGCTCTAAATCTCTCAACTCTCCCACTTTTCCAATGTTTCAAAAGCTCAAGAGAATACAGAAAATTAGACCCACATCCAAAAGAGTTAGAAAACAAAAGCAAACACCCAGTCATTGCAGAACTTTAGTGTACAAGTACCAATTCCTTTATTCCAAGCAAAAATAACATGCCCAGAACTCAACACAGAACCAAAGACCACACTATTGTTACTAACAAATTGCCCAAAGGAGGGCTGGGCATTTTGCTCAGTGGCACCGCGCCTACCTTGCAGCCGCAAGGTCCTAAATTCAATCTCCGGTACCAAAAAAAAAAAAAAAATTGCTCAAAGGAGTGAGGAAACATGTTAAATGATCTTCACTTCTGCTTAAGGATTTTAGTCAGTGAGAATTTATTCTCATTACACAGGAGTAAATTTACATTTCTAGCATGAAATAAGGTAATCCTACTTGGGAATTAACAGATGATAAACGTCCTCCTTAAGATTTGTGAATATATCTGAATGCTAAGATTTTCACATTTAGAATCATTTATTTTCAACTCCTTCCTGCTAAAAAATTTTAACTTTTAAATAATAGTAAGGAGAGAAAACAGAGGTATAGTAAGTGTATACTTAACTACTAATGGATTACTACACTAATAAATGTTATCAAGTACCATTCCCAAAATATGCAATTAAAGACAGGCATAGTAGTGCACACCAGTAGTCACAGCTACTCTCAGTCTCTACTCTGGAGGCTAAAACAATAGGATCACCGTGAGTTTGAGGCTCGAGTGGGCTTCATGGCAAGTTCAAAGCCAGCCTGAAGTGCATAGCAAGACCCTGTCTCAAAAAACAAGCAAAACAAAACAAAAAACAAAACTATTCAATAAAAATACACTTTAATCCTTTTCCTGTGTTTTTCTGACCTTTGTTTAAAATACTAGGTGCCACAGTTAAAAACCATTTCACAAAATTGAAAAAGATTTAGCTAACGTGGCCATACTTCTCAGACTGCGTAATTCCTTTTTTTCTTGAAGATTCAAATGTTGAGATGAACATATAAGTTTTATCTAATTAATTATTTTAATCCAGGCCCAGTTACCTTCATACTCATCAACTCAGCTTTCTCCCATCAGTCTATTATCTTAAAGATAAGGAAGGTGTTTATCTTAATATCCTCCATAAACATGACAAAAATATCCTAGAGTTGGCTCTCTACCTCTTTTGTGATTCTGAGACTCCAATTGCAAAAGAGTATACACTGTTTCAATATAAGAGGCTCAGGAGCACAAATTCACAGCTGTCTCACTTTGTCCCTCTACCATTCTAATGATTCTATATGCATCTGATAAGAAAACTTTGTTAAGTTTCTGAAGTCAACTGGAATACATCAGAGACCCAAAGTAACATGGTATTCCCTAGTCATTTCCATTTAAAAAAAAAATCACTATCTGAAATGAAGATGCCTTTATTTACAAAAAGTCCATTAATTCAGTAATAACTTCTATTATCTCTGGAAGTTAAAAAATTAACCACATAATATCATCAAGGAGAGATTATTCCTTTGTTGAGAAGAAAAAAAATACTTAAAATATTATCAGTTTCCTATATCACATCTCAAATACAAATAACTGACCAGCAATGTTCATTTTGGTCTAAAAGTTATGTGGCAGGTACTTGAGGAAAGGTACTTTGAGGAATGCAAACGGGATCTGTCTAGGATCAAGGGCCTCTTTCCAAATGACTTCATTTCAGTCAATTTTGTTTCCAGAGTTTTTGGAAGCAGGAACTCAAGGGCCTTTCCCAATAACTTTTGTTTGAAAAATATAGTCTTTTTTTTTTGGTACCAGGGATCAAACTCAGGACCTTGCTCCTGCAAGGCAGGCACAGTGCCACTGAGCTAAATCTCTGGCCTGAAAAATACAGTCTTGATATGACATTGCAAGGTAAAAACACCAGGTGTGTGAAACATCACTTCTACACTGTACTTTAAAATGGGTATTTAATTTATATGACAATTATTTGGGTTTTCAAGTGGAATAACAACCTTGTAAGTTATGCTTCAAAAGAAAAAAAAAAACACTGAGAATATCATATGCCTTACCTTTTAAGCATATACAGTATGTTAAAATATTTGCAGATGAAACACTGTTAGATCACACTTTACAATAATCTAGACATTAAAAAAAAAACCCTCTAATGGAGCCGGGGATTTAGCTCAGTGGCACTGTGCCTGCCTCACAAGTGCAAGGTCCTGAGTTGGATCCCTGGTACAGCCAAAAAAAAAAAGAAATCTAGACATAAGTAGATACAGATATGAATGAAAAAACTGTCCATAAATTATAATGTAATAAAATGGTACATTATAGGATTTCAGTATATTATTCTACTTTTATATATATTTAAAGTTTTCTAAAAACAAGTATTTTCGATACTCTGAAATCAGGAAACTTGGCTACCAATTAGGGGAATGAATAACTACCATTATTTCTCTCTGCCCTAAGTTCTCATATCTGTGGAAGGGAAAAAAGGAATGGGAATCATTAAATTCCAATATTCCTGCTAGTTCATTTTTGTTGTTGTTTTAAAAATTTGGCTAAATGAATGACTTCTACATTTTTAATTTAGTTTAACAATCCTAACTATAATCCAGAATGCTCATTCACGGCTATATTTGACACAATCAACTAAAAAGTACTCATGCAGCCAAAATAACAAATGTTCCTCTGCTTAACACAGGATTACATCCTCATAAACCCATTGTAAACTGAAAATATTCTAAGTCAAAAATGAACATACCTAAGCAGTGAGCATCCAGAGCTGAGCAACACACACAATAGAGAGTGATGGTGAACTTTTTAGAGCTTTCAGTGATAACAAACAGCCTGCTGTGGCACACGTGCCATAGGCTTGCCCAACACTGCACTGGAAGTAGGTTACAGCTCCTCATGATCACATGGCCAAAAAGGAGCTGCACAGCTTGACTGGGCTATCACTGTTCTGTGTTTCTCTGACTTGGGAAAAGATTCAGATTAAAAATTTGTGGCATATATTACTTTTGTACCATAATAAAGTCAGAAAATTGCAAATTAAAAAATTTTAACTTAAGGACCATCTGTACTTAATCCTCAGCTGGGCCCCATTCCTAGACAGGTTCTGTTTTGCATTCCCCCACAGTACCTTTCCTTCAAGCATTGCCTCTCTCAGACCCTTCACACTCTGAAGACAACTTTGTCAAAAAAAATAGAGACCGCTAGGCACAATCTGTTAATAGTTTTCCTGGTGCAGTTCATGCTCACTTCTGTCTATATTTGTTCACGTCCTTTCTACCTGAGACCCTTTCAAGAACTGACCATGACTTATATCTGTTACTTCATAACAACCTTCTCCTTGTCCTAGGCTCCTTCATTTAATTTCCTGGCCAGGTCCCTAAGTCTCTTTGGCTTTCATTTCTTCAATTTGGCCTACACTCATTCCCATCCTTCTAAACAAATAATAAAACAAAAAGGTTTTTTTTGAGACAGTGTCCAGTTACTGTCCAATGGTACCTAATATGCATGTATTTATTCAAGGAATATTTAGTGTTTACTTTAGCCTCTATACTAAGTAGCAGACAATGAAGATGTAGAGTCTGTGCCCTCAAAAAGCTCACAACTAGCAAAAACAAAATACATTACTAATATATATTGCAATAACTACAATGAGAAAGATATACCCAGAGTTCTTTCAGGAGAGAAGAAAGGTACCCAACCTAGAGTTATACATTTAAAAGGAATGCAAATTAGCCAGGCGACAGGAGGCAGGGAGATATTCCAATCAGCAGGACAGTCCTGAGATTAGAAATAGCCCTGGCAAGGAGGGGAGGGTGAGATCTCAGATTATGTATAAGCGAATAAGAAGTTCTGGGTTGCTAGAGCTTAAAGGGGTGGGCGAGTGGAGAAGGAAGATTGAAGCTGAAGAAATTATCAAGCATAGGGCTCCCTGAAAAATTTCATAAACTAGAGGAAGAACACTATTTTGGAGCCAAATTTTTAACTGCCAGGTGCCAAGTAATAAGGCCTAAAGAAGACTAGAAGCAAAGGAATAGAGAGGCAGAGCCAAATCCAAAGAGCACAGAGATTCAAGCTACATGACTGACATCTGACTACATGTGGAAGATGACGGAGTCCAAGAAGGCTCTCAAGTTTCGAATTCAGGTCACAGGGCAATGACACCATAAACAGAAAAAAACAAAACAAAGGCAGAACATGGCTTTAAACACATTGAGCTTGAGAAGCTGTTAAAATGTTCATGTGAAAAATTTTCAGCAGATGACTAAAACAGATAGAAGCCCCCCACACACACACATTGAAATGTTAAAGCTAAGGGAGCTACTGATATAAGCAAGAAAAGGTCTACTCAATGGATAGGAAGAAGAGTTGCAAAGCCAACTAAAATATAGTAATCCAAGAGTTAGAAGCAGAAAAGAATATACGCTCTGTTAGTGACTTCAAGGAAACTACAGTGTATTTGCTATGACATACAGATTCCTGAAAAACTTCATGTTTTATCAATTAGGAAGCGGGAAATGCACTAGAATGGCTGGAGCCATTAGTACCATTAAAACTGTATCTGAGCTGGTGGTGCTGGTGGTACAAGCCTGTAATCCCAGTACTCAGGAGGCAGAGGCAGGAGTATGGCCACAGGTTTAAGGCCAGCTGCATAGTGATTTCAAGACCAGCCTCAACTATATAGCAAGACCCTGTCCTAATAAAACAGGGAAAAAATCCCAGCACTCTGAGAGGTAGAGACAAGAGGATCACAAGCTCAAGCCCAACCTGCGCATCTTAGAAAGACCCATCTCAAAACAAAAAATGGCTGAGGATATAGCTTAGTGCAAAGAATCCAGTACCAGGAAAAAATAATAAATAGTATATCAAAAAAATTTTATCAGCAAGGCTTTAAAGTATCAAACTAGGAGTTTCTATGATATAGTCAAGATTTCCAGTATGTTCCCAGTTTACTAACTTTCAGATATGTTTCATATATGTCAAGTCTTAGGACACCCCTCAACCCTGGCCCTGTGGAGGACAGCAGAGTGAGCAGGAGTTCTGGCTTTCAATTCATCATGCTCGGATATAAGCCTAGGCTGTGTCACACTACATGTGGCTAGTTACTTAAGAGTTGTGGGCCTTCTTTCCTCATTAGTAAATGGGGATAATAATAGTACCTACTTCATAGGACTGTTGTGAAGATTAAATAAATAATCCACAAAGTTCTTAACACTAGTGCATTGTAAACACTTAAATGTTAAGAAAGTTAACTTGGATGGCAATTACCTGAGTGTTTGTTTTTAAAGTATTTATTAAACAGAGTATTTCTATTTTGCACATTTTTCCATAAGTATATTTTAAAAGTTAAATTTTTTTCTTTAAAAGGAACAAGCTTGGGCCAGGGATTTAGCTCAGTGGTTTCGCCGCCTGCTGTGCAGGTGCAAGGACCTGAGTTCGATCCCTGGTACCAAAAATAAATAAATAAAAGGAACAAGCTTAAGAAGCAGTGCCTTAAATGAAAAACACACATTTCAGAACAAAGGTAATTAAAGTTTCCTTTTCACTATGTGCTTCCTAGATTTAGCTACAAAATCCATTCCCCCACCCCAACTACAAATGGCAACGAGTGATTAACTATTCATGCACCTTCCTCCATTTAAACCTCAGGATAACCTTTATCCCATTCTGTAAGGTTCACACAGAAAAGTAAGAACAAGAAATGGGTGTAGGAGGATCATCAAATTCTCCTTCCAGGTTGTGGCTAATTCCAGTCTCAACCTTTCAAAAAATTTCTCCTTGCAGACCAGATAATAGTACTATTCCTCCAGACTAATTCTACATATTACTGTCCTGTCATCTTTTTCCACTGCTCTAATCATGTTACACCACCACTTTGCTCTGAAATAAATTCCTCAGACTCTTCCTATCAAGTAAAACCTTCCAAGCAACTCTGCTGTAAAACATACTCTTAGACCTACACAAGAACTCACTCCTTAACCTAATGACTTCTTTTTCGTCTGAATAATCTTTATTCTCTAAATTTTCATGTGGTCCCTTCAAGCTTGGTAAAACTTCCTGTAAGATTCACCAATCTTACTTTTTCCTCCAAAACCTCTTAAAAGGCCCTCCTCTAAAGTCATTCTTGAGTGAATGATTATGAAATGATTTTTCTTCTTCAACTCTCTATTCACAATCCCCTTGCATAACTCTACCCTTTTATTTTCTTTAGAAAATAATATATTTTATTCTTGCACCTAATTTGTATGTCATCTGGTCATGTAATTTGTTTTATCTTGTGTCTATCCTACATGTGAAAAGAGAATGATATCAAAATGAATCTTACTAATAATCACAACTACTTAGTCACAGAGCTAAACTGCAGTAGAGTTCTTTTTTTTCTTTTCATTTTTTTTTTTTTTTTTTTGGTACCGGGGATTGAACTCAGGACCTTGCACTTGCGAGGGAGGTGGCAGCACCACTGAGCTAAATTTCCAGCCCCAAGTACAGTTCTAATGTAATAGTTTCTAATGGATAAAACTAAATTAGATAGGTATCTAGTCTTAATTATGTCTAAATTTATAATAAAGATCCTTGATCAGATTTGACCCCAGATTTCCCTTTGGTCATATCTCTAGCAATCCAGCCCTCTCCCCAACCTCACCACCTTACTGCATTCTCTCAGGACTCCTCAATCAGTGAGTGCTCTCTCAAATCTGAAATGCCCCTTCCTTCCTTCCTCCCTTCCTTCCTTCCTTCGCCCCTTCTTTTGCTCTTCCCAGGTTAATGTTCACTCTTCAGGGTCAGAGTGAAAGCATCCCATTCATCCATAAAGAATCAACCAGGCAAGGACCCTGACCACTTAGTAACTTCAAGTTATGGTCTTCTCATGCATTTTCAGAATACCTATATTATAATACTTATTGATGTATTTACTGCATTGTAATTGTCACTCCCATTACATTATAAACCCCTTGTGGTATACAATCTTATTCTTTTTTTTGTATCCCTAGAATCTAACATTGTTAGACACCCAATAGACAGTGAGTGAATGCTCATAGCAACCACGTGATTTGTGCAGACTACATAAACATGCTGAGAGCCTGCATCTACAGTACTTTTCTCATGTAAAGCAGGGATAAAGCCATACCTAAAGTTGCTTTAAGGATATATGAGATATGATAAAACTGTCAGTGTAGCATAATGTCTGCTCCACAGAACTACCAGTTGAATATCTGCTATTTCATGTCTTAGTTATCCTCCTATGTCCTGGGAAATGTACTATTGTGACCACTATCAGGCTGAATGCCTTAGCAACCATATATCCAGAAGTCACTGATCACATTCTGGTCATCAGCAAGTATTTGCTGTGTACCTGTTACATGCAAGAGTGCTTAGTAGATATCACTAAGCTCCCAGAACACATTAATACAGGGAAATAAGACAAAAAGCTGTACCAATATCCAAGAGTAAAAGAATGCTATTAGTTTTTCTGTAACAAACAATGAATATTTTTCAAACTATGTAAGTTTTGCTTTATAATAAGTGTAGGATTCAAGAAAAATTACTAGCAGAAAAAGTTCAAAATTAACTGGTCATCAAGTAGATCAATAACAGGAGGCAGTTCCAAAATTCCTTGCTCCTCTAAGTTTCACTTTTGGTTACAACTATTTCTCACAAATGAAATTTAAGCATGATCAAGACAGAGATAAATGACCTTTATTGGCTTCACTCGTAGGAATTCCACAGATATTCCTCTAGATTTTTCCCAATTAGTATTTAATTTTGTAGCTCTGGAAAATGGCCTGAGTTTGTTTCTCCACAAAACAGAACGCTGAACAGTATATTTACCTCACTGACTCCTCTTTTTAAGATTGGATAAAATAAACACTAGCCCTCTGGCAAAAATTACAGAATTGCAAATCATGGCACCTAGTATTAGAAAAGAATGGTGGGGACTCAAAACCATTTTCTCTCTATCAAATACAGAGGTCAGGGTCCCAGTGAAGTTTATGAATTGTAAGGTTCTTCGTTGCTTTTAGTAGCTGCAGAGAGACCTCTAGCGCTGTCTCAATAAGCCGAGTTTGCACATAGTATCTGCTAATGTCACCTTAATGAGACAATGGCAACATGCTAAGTACAAGGAATGGAGTGATCACAATGACTGTTTACAGTTTTGCAACCACTTGGGAGATCTATCTAACACCTTGATGCATGAGGTACATTGTAAACCTATGTGTCCAATTTATTTCAGTAAAACATGTCAAAGAAATCAGGATCCTATGCACACTTCCACTCCAAGACAGGCTAAGAAGTCCTAAGAGGAGAGGTCGGAATAATCTCTTTTCCAAAGCCTCAACACAATAGATGGTAAACTATTGTCCACCTTTAGCTCGCTCCAAATGCCAGCAGGAACAGGAGCATGAGCTGGAACAGTTCAACACGACTGGTCCAAAGAACAGCACTGAAATATAAGAAAATGATCTTGGCCCATCCTGCCCTCCCCCCATCCACCACCCTCAAGTCAGTTAACCGGCAGATTCCCCACCCCCCCTCTGCGGGCCGCCACCGCCCGCCTGGGCCCGGCTCGCAGAAGGTAGGCACGGGGACCGGCAGAGCCCATGCTCCATGTGCGGCAGCGCTGAAGGCACGGAATGGCCTGCGCGGAACGGAAGCTCGCACGGACAACGGACGCGAGCCACGGTTGGCCCCCGGGGGTGCAGTGGGCGGCCCGGGGCGGCAGCATCCCAGTGCTCCCGCCTGCGCAGCCCGCGGACCCCGCCTCAGCTCCACATCCCTTCCTCCCCGACACCAGGCCGCACCCGCGTGACGGGGCCGAAAGCCTCAGCATTTCCCGGTCCCCGCGCCGGCGGCTTCGGAGGGCGCCTGCAGGCCAGTTCGCGTCCCGCTGCCCACTCCACCCAGCCTCGGGCCGCAGTGACCGCAGGTGGCGGCCAACTCCGACTGACCGCAAGCCGGCGAGAACCAGCCCGGAGCTGGCCCCCCCGCCCCTCCCGCCGCCGGGCCCGCGTGGGCAGGCGGGCGAACCGGGCCGGCCCAGACTGCGGAAGCATACTTACTTCTACATCGCGGCCCTTGTTCTTGAAGCTCTTGATGCGGTGGTTCTCCAAGCCGGGGTTCTCAGCCATGGCTGCGCGCGGCTCCGGCGGCGGCTACTCCAGCGACTGCGGCGGCTGCTGCGAGACTCAGCGCGGGAGGGGGAGGAGGGAGAGGTCGGGAGGGGGGAAAGGGAGGGGGAGGGAGTGCACGTTCCGTGACGCCTCCGAGCGCGAGGTGGCAGCAGCGCTGGGGTGGGTGAGGGCCGACTGTCGGGCCGGGCCGAACAGGTCGGACGGGGCGGGAACGGCTCTGAGGAGCTGCGCGCGCTTGTCGGGAGCAAGCAGCCCAGACGCTTCCCTGACTGGTTCTCGGGATGACTGTCCTCTACTCCTCAGGATGGCCTCCCGTCGGGGCTGCAAGTCCTGTGCCAGAAGTGAAACCGGACTCGGCAGCTTTTACCGCCCCCCCAGGCTCCGGGCGGTGGACACCAACTACATTTCCTAGCATGCCTGGCTCCGGCCAGAGTAGCTCTCCACGCCCAGAGAGAACGAGGGGCATGCTGGGATCGCTGTGCGCTCGGCTTTTGGCGCGGAACGCTCTGAGGGCTGGGCGGGAAGCCCCGCCTAAGGGCTGCCAATGGGTGGAGGAGAAGGAGGAGCTTCCTAGGAGACCGCACCTTGCACCCTATCGGAGAAGGGGGCGGGGCTCCTGGGAGGTGCACCTAGCTCTGCGCAGCCTAGAAAATTAGAGAACTGCCTTGCGTGCTTTGCTCCTCCATATCTTCTAGGTCTCTTCAAATAGCAGTCACCCTCAAGCCCTCTTCCTTGCTCTCCTTCGGCTTTATAAATAGCTTTCCACTACACGTATACATGTGTATGTATGTGATACGCATGTTTATGTGTATATTACCTCTGGTCCTGTGCTAAAATTAAGTTCAATGAGAACAGAGACTTTGGTGGGTTTACTGATGAATCTCTCGCATCAAAACTGTCTGGCACGCCGTAGGTATTCAGTAAATACCTGTGGAACAAAATAGCACTCTAATGTCACCCGGTTTCTTCATCATCCTCCCGAGCTGTGATCTGCAACCTTCACACTGGCAGTTTCTGTGGAACAGTTTTTGTTCCACTATCACACCTAATCTTAGCCTTGGGGTAGCCTTCAGGCCCTCCTCCGCAAACTGTCCAGTCTAGCCTCTTCTTTTAGGCTCATCGAAGGAATGACCAAATTTTAAAATGTATTTCAGAGACCCACGCACTTCAGAAAGTCAACCCTCAGCTGTGTGTAGTGGCGAGTCCCTGTCCAGCACTCGGGAGGCTGAGACAGGAGGATTGCCACAAGTTTGAGGCCAGCTTGGGCTACCTATGAGTTCAAGGCCAGCCTGAACTATGCAGTGAAACTCTAATCTAACCACTTATTTCCAGGAAACAAAAAATAAATTACCTGTAACTGAGAATGAGTGCATTGACTCAGTTCTGGTTCTTACAGAGATAGAAGCCAGACGTGGTGGCTCACACCTGTAACCTCAGCACTGGGGGGGCTGAGGCAGGAAGATTGCTTGAGTTCGAGGCCACCCTGGGCCACACAATTAGTTCAAGGATGGCCTGACCTGTCTGAAAAAATAAAATAAAAAGAGAGAGAGATTTATAATTTGGCAGGTATTCTCTTTTCAAGTTGCTTAAGTCCCTTCTATTGCCCTTCTTCAAACTGTCTTTCAAAATCACTTTTTGGGACATATTTAATAAGCACTTACTGTCAGTCTTTGCACCAGTGCTAGAATCCATTTGTAAGCAAGACAGCCTGGTTTCTGCCTCCACACTCCAAATTTACCAGAGAAGATAGACAATAAAACAAATAATCATCTAGAAACTGTTGAGTGTTAAGAAAAGAGAGGGAAGCTCAAGGCCATAGTAGCAAGGCCTTTCTAACCTGCCGATTCCTAACACTTAATGTTTTACAGTCTCCAGGCAAGATTATAAATGAAGTTCTTCATGTCACATGTAAAAGTTATAAACCAAGCTTACAAACTTAAATAAAATATATTCTAACCTTTAACATTGACAAATGCACCTCCTTAACAACTTGGAAATCTAGGTTTGAATTTAAATTTCCTGACTTTGTGGAGTTCTGCTTCAGAACGTAGCAGCGCAAGCAGATCTGGCTGCCATCCTGCAACACGTTGCTCCCTGACTAGTTCCTTTCTCCTCCATGTCCTGGCTCTATCTCCCTGGAATGACTTTTTAAGAACATCTGTGCACACTCCTGCCTAGAACATCCAATCCTGCCCACTGGGCCCCAGAACTCCAGCTACAACTCCCTACCCACCTCAGAAGCTTCCCCTTGGCTATTCATTGCTCAGGTGTAAGGGTGTGCAAAACAGTAGTGTGCTATGTCCCCAGGAGGATGGGCCCAGGCAAGAAGGCAGGGAGGACCCTGAAAACAGGGTTGACCTTTTGAGAATCGCATCTTCCTACCCAGAAATCAATGTAGACCCACAGGTTCAAATGGCATAGTCCCCTTGTACCATGGCGCAAAAGAGAACTAGACAGAGGTTCTTAGGAGGGCAGGGTTCAGAGCAGCACCCCTACTTCCCTGGGTCTAACTTAGTCATTTTCACTCTTTGCCAGTATGCCTGGTAGCTTCTGCATCCACACATTTGGTGCCCAGCCCCAGTGTCTCTCCAAATTCTTAACTTCACCAAGTTTATAGCACTTGTAGTCCCCAGCAGACCTCAGACTCCCTCATCTCTGAGAAATAACCACCTCTAAAATTTGATCCTTCTCATTGTCAGAAACTATCTCTATCTCTTTTACTTTACTGTAATCATCACCCCTGCCCTGAAACTTCTCCAATAATGCTTCTTTAAAATGGATGTACTTTAAGCATATTTTGAGCATCACCACATACTAAGCATTCTACTCATTAGGCCCAGGTATGAAGGGGCAAGAGAGTAGGCCTTGGGATTTAGGGAAGCAGCTCAGAGACAGGAAGGAAGGGCTCTCAGCCTGGGTGGTCAGTCAAACTCTTCTCCCTCCTCTGACTCACTGGGCACCTTCTTAAGGCGCAGGGTGCCACGCTAGTGGACAGTGCAACAGGCAACACAAGCGCAACAAATCCAAACAGGAGCTTGTGATTTTCTTCCTAAGTCAGCTTCTCTCTTCAAATCCTGTGCTATGCGAAAGGCATAACCATTCTTCTAGGGACTGTATGCACAGCCAAGAACCATCTTCATTTTACTAGCTCTCACCCAGTCACCATGTTAATACACCACTCAATGTTTCTGGAACTTGTCTTTCTTCCAGGCCACCCACAAGACTGCCTTTTCACCTCCTAACTGGTCCTCTTGTCTTCACCATTCTCCACAATAATCTGACTCTTTTCTGCAGATTTTCCTGATGTTATCTCTGATCCTTATCAGTATATCCTCCCCCTCTGCATTGTCTGTCATAGTATTTCTAAACTTCTCAAGCTGATGGTTAAAATCATATGTGATACAGCCACAGTGCAGTATACTTTTCTTATTCCTGGCTCCCCAGCTCATAGCTCATGCTTTAGCTAACATGTTCTACTTATCCTTTACCAGTTGTGTCCTAACCTTTCCAGTTTCCCTATCTTTGGTGTTAAATTTACCTAGAAGGACTTGCTTCTATCTCTGCCTATCAAAATTGGTCCCTCTTTAAATACTTACCCTGAATGATCACATTTTCCATGAAGCTTTCCCTACATGGTACAATGGAGGGAACTTTAGAATCCAAGGGCTGACTTCCTTACTACAATAAGGCCATGCAAATCACTTATCTTCCCTAAATCCTCTTCTCAACTACAAATGAGGATCTGAGTCACTGAATTTTTGTGAAAATCGAATTCAAAAATGCATATGAAAGTGCTTTAAAAATTGCTATATTGGTATTAGGTGTTTCTATTTGTATTTGTCTATTTCCCATTGTTGTAACAAAATGACTGAGATCCTGAGACCAGGTAACTTATCAGGAAGAGAGGTTTATTTAGCTCACAGTTTTGGAGGTCAGAAATCCAAGATCAGGCTGCTCTCTCTCAGTACAGCCTCTGATGAGGGTCACTTGACTGGATCATCAGATAGTACATGGTATCATAGCAGAAGCACATGTGAGAGGGAGAGATTCTATGGCAAGACAGGAAGCCATAGAGCAGGAAAGGGCCCATCTTTATCTTTTATAACAACCCGCACTCATGGGAACTAACTGTGCAAATCCTTTCTGAGAGCAGCATCACTGATGACATAATTATGGTGCACCAAACCCCATTCTTAAAGACTCCACCACCTCCCACTACTGCCACACTTAGAATCAAGCTCCCAACATCTGAAACCTTGAGGGACAGACAACCAATACCCGAGCAATAGCACTATCTTCCCATCCAGAAGTCATTTCCTTCTCTCTGAACCTCAGAACTTGCTGTTTTGTATTGCAGAACTTACTGTTTTCTATTTGTACAGTCTTATTTCTCTCACTCCCCTGTTGTAATGATTTGAAGATATGTGGCCCACCAAAACTCATATGTTGAACTCTTTTATCCATGGGGGATATATTCCAAGATACCCAGTGGATGCCCGAAATCACAGATAGTATTGAGTCCTATATCATTTCACTTAAAAGAAGTACTGTACAGCTTCTGTGGAATATCTTTTTTTTCTTCCCGTAGGCATTGGGAATCGAACTCAGGTCCTTGTGCTTTCGGGGCAGGCACGGTGCCACTGAGCTAAATCCCCGGCCCTATCTGGCATATCTAAATCACCAGCTTTGCTAGTTTTTTTTTTGCATTTGGGGGCCATTATTAACAAAATAAAGGTTTCTTGAACAAAAACACTGCCATACCTCAATGGTCAACCTAATAACCAAGACAACTATGAAGTGACCAATGGGAAGATATTGTGTGAATCTGCTGCTGGACAAAGAGACAATTCACAAGATCTCTTCACACAACTACTTACGCATTTGGGGACAGTTACTAAGCAAAATAAGGGTCACATAAATGGAAGTACTGTTTATTATTTGCATATGAGTAGGAAACCTACTCTGTTGATTAATAAGAAGCAACAAGAAATCTGGTTTGTTAATATTCAGTTCTAAAGCCATTTATAGAAAACAGTGAGAGGCAGGAGACACCTGAAGATAGAAATCAAAAGGTTGGTTAATCAGTTTAATTGTAAACATATTCCTTTCTCCCCACTATTTGGGGAACTGGTGATTCCCTATATTCGAAAATACCTAGAGAACTAAAATAGTCTGCATTATCAATACAGTTCTGGGCACATTTTTCTCCCTTTCTCAAATTGCTATGTCCCTTATAATCAGCGTTATCAATATGTTAATAATCCTAAAATAAACCAGACAAGAAATTTTACAAAAAAGTTTTCCTACCTAAATTTTATGAATCTTTTAACTTTGAGGTATATCTCCCTTTCAAATCTGCAGCTTAAATAAGTTTAATTTGGATAAGTGTCGGGCCAGGGGTTTAGCTCAGTGGTTCCGGTGCCTCCCTCACAAGCGCAAGGTCCTGAGTTCGATCCCTGGTACCAAAAAAAATTTGGATAAGTGTTTTTTTTTTCTCCAACTGCTTTTTCTCATTTTCTCTTTGCTTTCCAGATGTGCTAGACACAAGATCACAGTAGTTTGAGCATTTATAGACCAGGCAGCATGATGTCCTACAGGTGGGCTGTCCAAGACAGTAACTAGTAGTCACATATACCTATTTAAATTTAAATGAACTAAAATTAAAAATTGAGTTCCTCAGCAACACTACTACTTTCATCTCAAGTGCTCACCATATTACAGCTACTAAATTGAGTAGCAGAGATAAAGAAGATTATCACAGAAAGTTTTATGGCTGCCCTAGAAGGAAACCATGTTTAGCAATAGACAGACCTTCATTTTTTATTAGGCTCTTGACCACGGAAACTTTCTTTAATTTTCAAAGCTTCAGTTAAACTATAAAATAAAAATACAAATACCTTCTCCTGTAAAATGATCAGTATAATGTCCAGTGGATTTTACTTGCTTAATAAACTATTATTATTAATGCTTAGGGACCAAAACTTCCAGCCTTAGAGATTCAGATTGCTTAGACATGAGCACTATCTTCATATCCTGAGTACTGAATAAATCTTGCTATTCACCAAAAAAAAAAAAAAATTTAAAACATCATAGAATACTTATATATTTTTTGTTCATTTACAACATCAAGCTTCTATTAGCACAAAACAACTTGAATTACCCTGGAGAAAACTTAGATTCAGGTTTAAATGCATAAATTGACCTAGGAGGTTTTTGATTCCCAAATCAACCCTGACATTTAATTCAGTAACATGTTAGCCAAATGTCTGTATTTATACAAGAAATCTGTGAGCTATCTAAGTTTAACTTTCAGAGCAAGGAGGCAAAATTCATGCCCAGCTCCACTTTAGCTTAGAAATAAAATCCATGTAAGTTACACATCCTAGCACTTTCCAAAATGCCTCAACTTAGCTAAGCACCACCCCGCTTCAGATGAATGTGGCCTTGTGCAACAGCATCCAAAGTAGGGAGATAGACCTGTGGATCATGTGCTCACAGAGGTTAATCCCTGCAGCCCTCACAGAGGGGCACATCAGAGTTAGGAATGCAAGCACCCAGAGCCAAGATACAGCCAGACTCAATGAGCAATCGTTGCATCAACCACAACTATACAAAATGACCCAAACAAAAATGAAGAAGGGAACCTATGAGTAACCTAAAACTCATCATGACTTGAAGTTCAAATAATTGCTAATGTTTCACTTACTTGGACAGTCCAATTTTTCCAGTCTTCTCAAAAAAAAAAAAATGAAACACACAAATAGAAACAAGATTATGCAATGAGATGATAGAGGGCAATTCTCTGTCCTTACTATTCAAAGCTAGATTGCAAAATAGGGTAATTAAGAAATCTTTACTTTGTTCTCTCCCTAGACCTTTAGTTGAGCTTTATGTCCATTTTCTTTTACACAGCAAAGTACAAATGAAGGCAGTTATCACTCTTAGAAGTCTGCAGCCCACTGTGTGATGGGAACATGCCAGGGTACACAAAAACACATGGCTGAATGAGGTAAGAGTACTTTCTAATGCACAATATCAGCAAATACAGTTCTAGTCACTCTGTCATTGTCAAGTGAAAAATCTGAACTAAGCCAACCTCTGCTATCCAGAGTCAGAAAATGTCTTTATTAGTAATCATTTGCCCTATAGAAATGAGAATAATAATTAGCTGACATTAATTAAGTATGTCATATGTTCTAGGCATTGTTTTAAGTAAGTCACATGTGTGCACAACAATCATATATGGTAGGCACAATAATATCTCCCATTTTACAGATGTACAAACAGAGGTACAGAGAGGTTAAACAATTTGCTCCAGATCATACAGCAAATAAATGTTAATAATAACAAGAACTAAAATCTAAGCTTGGATAATCTAGCTCTATTCTATACTCTTGCCTTTGCAATGAAGATATACTTACATGAACACCCCTTATTCCTTTCTACACAAAAACCTATGACCATATCTCAAGACTAACATATTATACCATTATGTTGTAGAAATCAATTAAAACTAGAAACCCCAAACCCCCATTTGATTTACTATCATTAAACTCTTTTTTCTTTGCTTTTTAAAATTCCCAGTAGGGAGAGTATCTCAGCTGTCAGTAATTTTGAAGTCAAGAGGCAAATCTCACTGACATGATTTTAGCTCTAAATAAAATCATACCAGAAGTTGAAACGGTGGATGAATTTTCTCTTTCAGTTGTATGAATGAATAAATTTCTCTTTTTAAAAGCCCATTTGCATTTCAACAAAAAGACCTATAACCTACATATCTTCTTCCCCTGCTACTTCTGTCTCCACCCAGCACTCATGATTCTTGCCTCAGGGATAGGTCTCTGACTTCAACCAGTCCAAAGTGAGTCTTAGGCTTGTGTAGGCATTGCCAGAATGTCTACTGGGCTTGAGCCTGGGAAGACACAAAGCTAAGATTGTATCTTAGGCTGCTGGAATGTACTGCACAGAGCTGAGTAACAACCCAAACAAGGGGAAGCAAGAGGATGGTGCGGGGGAGGGGGGGAGAAAATTGGGGACATCATTTGAGTCCTGAACATTTTGGGTGCCTTAAAAAGATAAATTCCACGTTTTGATTAAATCTTATCATTGGTCATTGAAAAATTCTAGTGCATCTCTTTGATATTTCTCAACTTTAGTTTCTCTGTGTGCCATGCTTTGGTTCAAGCTGACATCTCTCCTTTGCATCTACATATTTCAGTTATTTATTCCTGTCTTACAAAGAAAAATCCTAACTGTAACTGCCTAAAACAGTGATTTACTATTTCTCCTGGTTTGGCAACTTGGGTGACTGTCCAGATTTATCTGTCAGTTTTACCTGCATAACAAATACTTCCCTAAACTCCAGTGGCTCATACCAACCAATGTTTCTCATTCTGCCATTACATGTCTGCCATTCCCTGAGTAGAGGCTCTGCTTTTGCTCTGTTTTCACACTCATGGACCAAGGCTGTAGGAGGAGCCCCTATTGAGGACATGTCACCCTTGTGTTAGAAAAGAGCAAGAAAGAAGGTAGAAACATACACAATGACCTCTAAAGCATCAGTTCAAACATGATGTCTGTTATATCCTTTGACCAAAGTAAATCTTTGATTTTGAGGGCTCCCATGGTCATTAGGATAAATTAGGTAGGCACCCAAGGTTCTTCATGAAGATTAAGTAAGACAAGGAGATATACATTGCTATTGTTTGAATGTGTTCTCCAAAAGTTCATGCGTTTGGGGATGTGGGTGTAGCTCACTGTGGTAGAGTACTTACCTAGCATGTCAGAGGCCCTGGGTTCATCCCAGCATTGCCAAAATATAAGTTTATATGTTTGAAAACAATCTCCAAATTCATATGTTCATGGTATTTGAAGATAGGTCCTTTGGGAGATAACTGGGACTAAATGATGTTATAAAGGTGGGGCCCTGATGATGGAATTAGTGGCTTCATTCAAAGAAGAGACCTAGGCTAGCACATTTACTCTCTCATCACATGATGCTCTCTATCATGTTATCATGCACTAAGCAGGCCCTCATCAGATGCCAGTGCCATGCTTTTGGACTTCCCAGCCTCCAGAACCACAAGCTAAATAAAATTTTATTCTTTATAAATTACTCAGACTCAGGTGTTTCTTATAGCAACAGAGAACAGACTAAGACATACATACATACATACATACAAAGAGAAAGTCAGAGACAATGACAGAGTTACATATATTTATCCCCAAATATGTGCATACACATACATAGTTATATTAGTTACATAACCTCTCAAATGCAACAAGGAGTTACATATATTTATTCACACACATGCACACACACATACACAGTATGTGTGTGTCACTCTTCAGGAAACTTTCCTTCTATTTGGAAGGTTGAAGGGCAATCCCAAGCTGAGCTCTGGGACCAGGTCTTTTCTTGTTGGGGAAGTGAGGCAGCTACTTCCAATCAAGTTGTTGAGCCTGTTCTGGTCATAGACCTTAATTCTAGTAATTGTGACACTCCCTCTGCCCCATCTCTAGGTTATAGTAGCCATTCTGGGTGCCCTTGGAACATATGCTCATCTGCTGGTGCTTGGACCCTTGCCGTCTTCATCTAGTCTGGGTCATAAGTTTCTTCTTGAGGCCATCTACTGACTCTACTCAAGGACAGCCTTACCCATGAGCATCTAGTTTCCTTCTCTTTTCCAGGTATCCATCAGGGGCTAAGACAATGCTGATAATACAGCACTAAAGGCATTATTATTTATTGCATATCACCTATCTTTATTTTACCTAGTAGTGTAGCTGTTCCCAGGTGTGCACCTCTTTCCATTTGGACCAATTCTCAGTGTAGATTTCAGCCATTCCTCAATTCCCAAGAAAAATCATGAGCATCAAAAATATTCAAGAGCCATGTTGAATTTACAGACTCCCAAAGGAGTGAAACAGAAATTTATACTACATGCTCAACTGAAGTGGCTTCTCTCTTCTCCTTTCCCCCATCCACGAAGTTTAGTTTTCTCTCCTTTTATTTTTTTTTTTGGTACTGAGGATCGAACTCGGGACCTTGTGCTTGCAAGACAGGCGCGGGAACCACTGAGCTAAATCCCTGGCCCTAGCTTTCTCATTTTTATGCTCAATGGATGCAGCATGATTGAAAAATACAGTTAGTATTTCAATTTAAAAATATTATTACACATTGCCATTAATCCTCTTCTAAATACTCCCCCTTGCTTTGAACACTCTTATCTATCATTCTTGCCACCTTCTAAAGCAGTTCTGGAAGTCCTCTTTTATGAGTGTCTTTGGTTGTGTTATTCTGGCTGCCTCAATATCCTGAAGTCATTCAATATGTTTACCTTTCATGTTTATTTTGATTTTGAGAAAGAGCCAGAGTCATATAGAGCCAGATCTGATAAATAAGACAGATGAGGACACACCATAATTTTTTTTACAAGCCTGCCTTTTCATTGGATGACACTAGGCAGCAGCATTCACATTTTTTTATCAAACCACAGAAAGACACTCACAAAAGAGGACTTTCAGAACTGCTTCAGAGAATGGCAAGAATAATGGAATAAATGTGTTTGAAGTGAGGGGGAATATTTTGGAGAAAATTAATGGCAATGTGTCTCACTGTAATAAATTTTTTAAAATTAAACATTCAATTTATATTTTGATCACACCTCATATACTAAAGTGACAGGAATATGTACCTAATACACCCTAAATAATAATGTTTATTATGTCTGGAAGTATATTTTCCAGGCTTGGTTAATTCAGGGATACCACAATATCATCAAACACCTAGGCACTGTCTTTCTTCTTTGCCATCTCCAGCCTGTTAGTTTTGGAATTTCACTCTCAAGAAATGTATTATTTCCTAGGAAAGGTGGTTAAAGGATGGATACTGGATCCAAATGGAAAATAGGTGTCCTGCACTTACAAGCCAAAAATCAGCAAAAGTGTCAATGAAGGTTGAATAATCCATCAGTAGAAAGGAAAGAAACTTTCCTAAAGAATGAGCATACCCAATACTCTATCCTCATATGTATTTCTGCAGTATTTAGTAATGAATCTAGTTTTAAGGAGAGAAGTTTTTGCCACCCTAATCATCTATTTGGACTGACTTTTCTATAACTTGGCCTGCAAAATGGAAAGGGTTGAATAACACTGGATTCAGACCTTTGCCCCTCAGTTACTCAGTCTCCAGCTGCTCCTTGGAAATATCAATTCTTGTAGACCCTTCCCAGGTCTACAGGATCCAAACCCTGCCCAGGTAATTTGTGTGCACAGAAAGTGAGGAGCTTGCTGCTCAAAGCAGATGCCTCTCCCTGACATCCTCTCTTCCATGATGGAGGATGAATGTTTTAAGGATCTCTAAAAATTGAACGCGAAAGCAAGTCATGGTGTAGGCAGCTGCAAAAGCCTAACTTTATGCCAAAACAATTGAAGTTTGCAATCTTTTAACTGAACTTGTTTTAACTTCAACTTACTTTGGTAATTTCTTTTGAATAGATTTTAGGGGGACATCAGTGGTCAAGTAAGAGAAGGAAAATAATGGGGAGACAAAAGTCAGTAGGAAGGGAAAGGAGAGTGTTTTTTCCAGGGACCCAGCCCAGCCATGTGACATTCTTCATGTGAAATCAAATTCCTGCTGGGGTCATGTGTGAGGCCCATTACCTGACCTGCATGCTGGGTGGTCTGGACATAAACAATGGCCCCTCCTACCTGGAACCCACGGCTATTCTGCAAGCATTTCAATGACTGTGCTGAAAGCAATGAAACAACAGCTGTTGAATACACTCATTTTATATTAATAGAGCAGCGCTGGCTCATCCAGGTCCTTCAATACTTTTTGCAAAACAGAACATCCTTTCTTTCCCGGGGAAAAGAAGGAGGGCACAGCCTTACTGCTTTACAGCTGAATGGGGGCACCACAGAGCAATGGACAGAGAGAGCCCTTTTCCTGAAGACAGAGCTCATTGGACTCTTGGATGAAAATTAAGTTACACAAAAGGAAGTTGGAAGAGAATGATATTTGGATTAATTCATTAGACTTTACCTATGCAAAAAACCAAATCCAAAAACAGAACATTGGAAGATTTTTGCCCCAATCTTCTGTCTTCTGAAATGCAGCTCTGTCTGTGAAAGCAAAGCAGAAATGTCAAAAGTTAGGTGACAGTCTTAAAAGAGAAATAAATGTGGGCTGTTTTTCATACCAGGGCTAGCTGGTGGTTTAGTACTAGTGGAATCAAACAAAATAGAGTGTAATGACACCACCAGTTAATGAGTACCTACACTAGTTCAAAGAATTTCACTTTACTGGGGGATATCTTCAAGACAAATGACTAGAAGCAGGAATGTAAGATATAAACATGAACAATGTATACCCTAGCCAATTACATGATCACTGACATATTCAGGGAAGGAAAATTAAAATGTTTTGATTAAACAATAATTTCTGGAGATTTTTGTCAAAACACTTTTTCTTAATTTCTCAAAGAACAGTAATGCTTTTTTAAAAACATTATTTAACATTTCCTAAAGCTGAATTGGGAATTCCTGCCCCAGTTCTTTCAGTGTGGAATAAATGGAAGTCCCTGGAAGGGAGTTATTAGAAGATAACCTTCTACATGCCACCAGAGTAAGTTATTCCAAGGACTTGGCACAGAACCCCACATGAGCGATGAAACCTGAATAAAGATGGGGGAGGATGATAGAAATTTCTTAGGACAGTAGTTCTTAATGCCTTTTATATGGGTCAAAGACTCTGTGATGGTAAATTTTGTGTGTCAACTTGGCTGGGTCACAGTGCCCATATGTATGACCAAACATTACTCTGAATGCCCTTTGAGGGCATCTTTGAATGAAACAAGCTCTTTGTGTTTTTTGATATTTTTTTCCCCCCAGTATTGGAGGTCAAACCCATGGGCACTCTAGTAGGGAGTTATATCCCCAGCCTTTTAAAAACATTTTAAAGATTCTCCTGCTTCAGCCTCCCAGAGGGCTGGATTATAGGTTTGCACCACCACACTCAGAGAGACTAACATTTAAATATGTGGACGTGTATAAACAGAGGGCCTTCCCTTATGTGGGTGGGCCTCATCCAATCAACTGAAAGCTTAAATAGAACACAAACAAGACTGATCTCTGCTGAACAAGAGGGGATTATCCAGCAGCAGCCTTCAGGATTGGACTGTAATGTTTAGCTCTTTCTGGGTCTCCAGCCTGCCAGCCCACCCTGTAATTTGGACTTGCAACTCCCATAATTGTTTTAGACAATTTTGTGTGCCCCCCCCCCGCCCAAATCCTAGGGCCTGAACCTAGGGCCTTTGCACTGAGCTATATCCCCAACTCTTATTTATTTATGTTTAAAATTTTGAAGTAAGGTTTTGATAAGGTGCTAAATTGTGCATGTTAATTGTGGTTCTCCGGTTTTGGCCTCTAAGAGTGCTAATACACTGTTGTTTGTTTTGTTTTTTGAGATAGGCTTTGGCTGTGTAGTCCAGGCTGGCCTCAAACTTGCATTCCTCCTGTCTCAGCCTCCCAAGTGCTGGGATTTTAAGCTAAGTCAATTTCTTAAATCTCATTCTCTCTATATACACATCCCATTGATACCATTTCTCTAAAGAATCCTGAATTCTAAAATTGTATTGTGAGTTTTTGGAAGGAATATTTATTGAGTGCCTTTTATCTGCCAAACTGTAGATCCTCTTTCTAAATAATTGTACATGAACACAAAATTTTACATATAGCTGCCAGGGAATCACAAAATTTTAAAGCATATTCATGAACTCCCACACTCAAATTAAAAACCACTGGGCCTCTAGCTAGCAAAGGTGTATGACAAATTCCTCTTTGTTCAAATGTTCTTGCCCCAAGAGCAGTTACCTGCTATGTGAAGTAAGGAGTTGTGTTCGTCAGCTTTCCATCACTGTGACCAAAATACTTGAGAACAGCAACTTAAAGAAGGAAAGATTTATTTTTGGCTCATGATTTCAGTCAATGGTCCGCTGGTTTCTGTCCATGCTGTGGGCCTGTGGTAAGGCAGGGGGAGGAAAGCTGCTCATCTTGTGGCAGATGGGAAACAGAAAAAGGAGGTAAGAGCCCCCAGAAAAAAATGTGCTGTGGGATTCTTCCTCCTTTCTCTTTGATTCCCTGTGGGCCCCAGACTATTGGTTTGTGCCATCCACATCCAGGGCTGATCCTCCCCCTCATAGGTCTGTCCCATAGGCCTTTCATCTCTGGAAACACCTCACAGACACACCCAGAAGTGGGCTTTACTGATTATCTAGGCATTTCTCAAGCCAATCAAGTTGACAATCATGATAACCATCATAGGAGTCTACCTGCAAAGAGTTATAAAATACCAGCAAAGGGACTTCCAGGAAAATGGTGGAGCGCTGAACAACAACAAATCAAGCTCTCTGAGATTCAGAAATCAGACATTGGAATTTAACAACTTAGGGAAGAAAAGAAGGATGGAGGTGAATCCTTGGAACCCACAAAGATCTGAAGGGAAAACTGGAGAGCAATTTTGAAGTGAAGAGATAGACCCCAAAGCAGAAAAATGTGGCAAACTGTACTTTCTTCCCAGCTCCCAGCTCATCACATGAGAGAAGAGGCTCCAATCTGCAGAGACACAGCAAGGGCAGGTGACTCCAGAGGCCTCCAGGGAGAAATGCACCAGTGGAATGGAGCAGTGAGCTATGACAGCTGGAGAGTGACTCCATTTCAAGCGTGTGCCATGTCCCCTGGAGTGGGTGCTTGGCTGAATGTCATTTTTAGGGATGGGCCAACTGAACCCAGGACTTGGAGCAGCCGTTTGTTGGCTTCATCTCAGGGCTCCCAGTGATTGGGTGAGGGACAAGCGTGGGAGACACTGAGGATCAGGGAGCCAAAGTCAGGCTGGCAAGAGACACCCAGAATGTGGTAGGCTGAACAACTCAGGCTCAAACCCCACAACCAGGGATGAGGATCAGCCTGAACTTCTGTAGAGTTGAAAGCACCAGAATCAGTACCTTGCCTTATTCCTACTGCAGGCTTGCTGGGATCATCCATCATGGATTGAGCTCTGTCTGCCTCTTTTATCTACCAATGATAGTGGGGACATCCCCTGAATTGGACACTACCACAAAACTGTAAACCCCTGAAGATAACCACAGACTCAACATCACAGAGAGAGCTCTCTTTTTTCCCTTTGGTTTTGTTTTTTTCACTCTTTCTTGAGTGATTGCTTTTGTTCTTTCATGAATGTGGACATTGCTTTTATTTTTTTTGTTTTATTTTGTTCTTTTCATTTTCTATTTCTTTCTTACTCTCATATTTTCTTCACTAGTTTCCCAAAGTTCAGGTAATCTTCCTTCGTCCTTCAGCCTTGCTTCTAATCTCTTTCTCTTATTTTATTTCTCTCTTTTTTTCCCCTTACCCCTTTTAAGTTTTCTCCTCTGATGGTAAAATCACTGTATTAAGGGGATATTTACTGTATATAATTTTTAATTTGTTTTAGATTTAGTTATATAACTGTAAGTTTTCTACCTATGGTTAAAGGTGGCAAATTAAAAGTTATCATACAGCTCCCAAGAGGAGGCTCCCCAGCTGCCATTCCACTGCTCCCAGGGCAGAGGAGGTGAGTCAATCCCAGTGCCCAGGAGGAGGCTCCTGGGCCACCATACCACCGCTCCCAGGGCAGAAGAGGTGAGCCACGTGGGCGCCACCAGCACACCCCCCTTCACATGGAAATGAGAAGACATGTAAACAAGCTTCAAAACAGACTTCCAGATCACCTACAGCAACCCCAAAGGGAAACAAGATGGAACAATCTGATACTCAATCACCTGGACTCCCTGAACTGGCAACAAAAGAGAATCTGGAAAAAATGAAATCAAAAATAATTTCTCACATAACAGCAGAGATTGTGCCCATAGTGCAAGACATGATTAATACATCTGGAGAAGACACAGATAAAAAAATAGAGGAGCTGAGGAACATGATGAAATCTCAACATAGGAAAAAAATGGAATCCATA
>NW_004624748.1:4854130-4884177 GCF_000247695.1 Heterocephalus glaber | reverse complement strand
AAGGGAAAAGAAAAAATATGAGAAAAGGAAAAAAATGGAAACAAAGTCTTTGCAAATAGGGAAGGGTGGAGGGGGTGAAGGGAGGGCAGGAGAAGGGGAAAAAAATAAGAACCAAGATACTCATGTAATGGTACAAGATCCCAATGATGTATATAACTATATTTTATACCTAAAATGTATCAATAAACTTAATGGGGAAAAAAAAAACTTGTTCACAGAAGTTAACAGCAGAAAACTTCCCACGATGGAAAAAGAATTCAACATACAGATAAGTGAGGCACATAGAGTTCCAATTAGCTATGATTAGAAAAAAAAACTACACCAAGGTATAGAATAGTCAATATTCCAAAAATTCAACACAGGAACAGAATATTAAAAGCTGTTAGGAAAAAGAAACAATTCACCTAGAAGGAAAATCCATCAGAATCACAGCAGACTTCTCAACCCAAACCCTTAAGTCAAGAAGAGCTTGGAGTGAAGAATTCCAAGCCCTAAAAAAAAAACCTCCAACCCACAAAATTTTTGTGCCCCACAAAATTATCTTTCAAAATGAATGGAGAAGTAAGATACTTCCATAATAAAGAACACCTGAATAAATTCATGACCACCAAGCCAGCATTCTAAAAGGTTCTGAAGGATATTCTAGAAAAAAGACAATAATTCTATGAACCCAATAGAATGAATCCACGAGGCAAGGCAGGCAATTAAACAGAGGAGAAAGAAAAGGAATCAACAGCAGGAAAAGAATATAACAAGGATAAGTCAATACATATCCATTATAACCATTAATGCAAATGGTCTCAGTTTACCAATCAAAAGGAAGTTTGGCAGAATGGATCAAAAAACAAGATCCAACAATATGCTGTACATAAGAAACAAATTTAATTCAAAAAGAAATTTAATGTATGGAAAACAATACTCTGTGTGACAGGCACCCAAAAAGCAGGGGTAGCTATTCTATTTGTAAACAAAGGGATTTTAAACCAAGACTGATCAGAAGAGACAAAGAAGGTCACCACATACTTTTTAAGGGAACAAACCAAGAGGAAGAGATAAAAGTCATAAATATATATGCACCAAACATATAAATATATATGGCATACCCAACTATATAAAACAAACATTAATGGATATGAAAAATCAGATAAGCACAAATATAATTGTAGTGGGAAAGGTCAATACTCCATTGTTGCAAGTAAACAGATCAACTAGACAAAAAAACAACAAAGGAATGTCAGAGCTGAACCAAACCTTTGAACAAATGGATTTAGTAGATATGCACAGAATGTTTCACCCCACAACAACAGAATACATATTCTTCTCTGCTGCACATGGGACTTGAAGGAAGAGAGGTTTAATTTACTCATGGTGTCAGTCCTTGGTCAGCTGGCTCCATGGCAGAAGGGCATGGTGGAGCAAAGCTGCTTAGTTCATGGCAGCCAGAAAGCAGAGCAAGGGAAGAATATCAGAGAGGAAAGGCTGAGAAAACATAGATAGTACCCAAAGCCATAGCTCCGTAGTTTATGTATCAGGATTAACAGTCACACCAATCTAAAAACCTAATATGCTTTAAATCTTTATTGCTCATTGACCTTATCAGAGACTAAAGGCAAGGTCCTGGGGAAATAATCCTGATTAGAACTGAAAAGGTCATACACAGAGAAGACAGGAGGAGAGAAGTTTCCAAGAGGACTGCCTGGAATCGTGCAGTACACACAGGCTGTTCATCTGAACACAGTAGTCCTGCCCGTGGGAGCGGCAAAACAGTATGGAAGAGATAGGGAGAATTGAGAGGGAAAAGGAGGCTGACACAGAAACATGCCGCACTTCTCTCATGGTTTCATCCTCTGGCAAAGTGCTGGTCTTGGTCATTGCTGAGATACCTGAAAAGTCTACCCTCCACTCAACAAATCATATTCCAAGACAAATCCTACCTTTTTAGCTCTTTTATGAATGAAAAGAAATGTTATTTTCACAGAAAGGATTCTTATAGTGGCTACCTTAAATTACTGGTTACCAAAGGAGAAATGGTACGAAAGTGGTGACCTATTTCTTACTCCTGCAGTTAGAAAATCAGGGCTGAGTTCTATTTCTCATAGGAAACATTTCCTTATGATTTCTATATATGTAATTGGCATCCCTCCATCGACTTTGTTGTTGTTTTAACTTTACAGAACATTTCAAACAGAGAAAACAGAAAAAAATGTAATGGGCCCACATCAAACCTCACAAGTATCAATATGCGGAAATTCCATCTCATCTATTTCTCCCAACCCTTGTCCCTTCCTTCCTTTCCTTTCACCTCACTGAATTATTTGAGATAAATAATAGACATTATATCATTTCATTCATACATTTTTTTATATATCTCTGAAAACCAAGGACTCTGTTTTTTAAAAAAGTCATTAACCCTAAAAGAAAATTTCTTGATATCAAGCATTCAATCTGTGTTCAAATTTCCTCAATTTTCTTGTAACTTTTTTTACAGTTTTTTTACATTAATATCCAAACATGATCCACATAGTGCAATTGGCTAATATGTTTCTTAGGTCTCTTTTAATTTACCAGGTCCTTGCCCTCTTTGCTTTTTCTTTCTAATTTATTTCTTGGAGAAACTGGGTCATTGGTCCTGTTGAGTTTCCCACATTCTGAATTTGATGATTCCATCCCTGTGGTGGCATTCAACATGCTTCCTTAAGGCCTTTATTTCCTGAACTGTCCATTTAGGTGTAGATCCTTCATCAATTCAAGCTTGATATTTTGATATTATAGGTGGTGCTGTGACCTTCTGATTGCATCACATTAGGAACACATGGTGTGTGTTTGTCTCCTCTTTGTCATGTTAAGATTAATTAGTGGGTTCAAGTATTGCCAGCTTGATTCATCCATTATAAAGTCCCCATCAGCCTTTCCCCAAATAGATTTAACTAACCTTTGATGGTCATCAGTCAGACCTATTCTTGCTAATGATGCAGAATTATAGTATCCTAATTTCCCCTTCATCTATTAGTTAAAATGTTTCTAAAAGACCTTGCCTTCAACAACAATTTAGCTATCTGAAATACTGCTCACACAGAAAAGACAAATGCTGGATTCTTTCCCTTTTTAAACCAGTTTTCAGAGCAATGAGTTGGTTCCCTAGCAACCTATAAAGGTGACCTATGAGAGGTCTTTTTTTCCTAGCATAATTATAAACTTGTGGATTTTAACATATTTGATTTATTTCAATCCATTACAGATGCTCATATTATTCTATCTTTGAACAGTGGGAGTCTCTTTCCACTGACTGCTAACTTAAGGCTTTTAGACAAGCCAGTCATCTTTGGAAGCTTCCTTGTTTTCTCATAGGACAAAAATGTCCATTCTTTCCCCAGCTCTAGAATCAGTGGGTATCTAGGGAAGCCCTGGTTCCTTCAGTGACAAATGGAATTCTGAGCCTGCAAACTGGTCCTGGGGTATCTGTTGCCTCCAGGATAGCCACTGTTTCTAGGCCTTTTCAGTGGTCTAAGACCCTTGTGTTCTCATATTTTTCTTCCTCCTCTCCTCTACATGCCACTTTCCCCTGCTTACTGTGTCTCTAAAGGAACAGTTCCTTTCCTTGCTGTCCTCTGTCCCCAAACACTGCTGGCTTACTTCCTCATGTCCTTCAGGTCTCTGTCCAAATGCCATATGCCCAGTAAGACCATCCTTGAACACCCTAGCCAACACTGAAATGGAACCCCTTCCCCTCCCCAGTGTTCTTTGTCCACCTTTCCTACCTGAGTTTTCTATGCTTACTATAGTCTAACTACACTGTAACCCTGTGTACTGCTTACTAATACTTTGTTTTCCATCTATTTACTTCATTGGAATGTCATCAAAAGAGAGGTGCATTTTACTGGACTAGGGGTGAGGGCAGACAGCAACATGGGTATTCTCTGACTGGAATCTGAATGAGCAGCACTGAATGAGGTTTCTTGGGTTTGCAGGTAACACTCAGGCTACCGCAGGCATTAGAAAACCAAAGGCTCCTTTCCTTGGGAGTTAGAGTAGTACCTTTCATTCCTGGGAACCACCTCTCCTAGGTTCCCAGCCCTGGGACAGTGCTAACCCATGAGGTAGAAGGTGTGCTTTAGAGGAAGGGTATGGTAGTCCCTGTTTGGGCCCAGGCTGCGGTATCAGGAATCTGCCTGCACTTCACATCCAAATCCACTTCTCCCACTGTGGCATCCCCCTTCATTTCCAAGGTAGCCTTCATCCTGGGATCTGCCCCCTTCTACATTTGACCCCCATGTCCTCAACTGTGAACTATCACAGCTTCTCCACATGAGAACCAAAAGTTAATAGCTTGACTAAAAGAAATTTGGAATTACAAACAATTACTACCTTGTCACATGTGAAGACTGAGACAAATCTCTACTTTAGCTGGCCTCCTTTTTCTTGGACATGAAGGCTCCAAAACTTTAGGCTCCTAAACTAAGGAGATGGGAGGTGGTGAACCCTGTCCCTGGGCTAGTGAAAGCCCATATAAAATGCAAGAAGAGTATGCTCTTTCACTAGAGCTGTTTCCCTGAGCATCTTTGTAATTAACCAACTGCTTGATTCTACTGTTTCTAACCAGCACTTTTTTCTCTGTGTTTTTTCCCATACATTTAGTGCAAGACAGTAGGGTATATCACCCGAGGTCAAGATTTTCGAAGAGTCCCTGGCCTCAGACAATGTTGGTCCACCAGAAAAGCCAATGCCCTATAGCCACAAAAGCCCTTAGATCTACTTGAACAGAAATGGGCCCATCCCCCAGATACACTAGGTGAAAAACAGACTATTTATTACATTACTAGTAAAAAGGGGAAAACAGGGCTTACATATGCATAGAACTTCCCTGAATCTGTGACAGATTGGTGTAGAAGTGAAAGGGAGATTTACATTTCCCTATATACCTTTTTATTGTTGTTTTGACATTTTTATAATATAAATAAATCATCTATTCAAAAATTAAACTAAAAAACTAAAGAAAGCACTTAGTAGAGAATCAATACTCTGATTGATGGATTGATCTCAGCTTTCCCAGGAGGAGTTTTAGACAGGGATCAAAGGAAAGGTATGCTTTTAAAGGGATACTCTTGTTTGCTAGGAGAGTAGAAAAGGTGTCAACAGAGACAATCATGCTGGAAAGAACTTGTGAAGTGCATAAGTTCTCTGACACAGAAAATTGCACCCTAGCTGTGACACATTGTAAGATGTGAGAATGTGCTGGTTGAGAAAGCCCAAGGCAGTTGGCTTTACATTCTGGAGCCCAGCCAAGGAGTCTTCTCTCCTATCTGCAAGGGTTGTGACAACTCTGTGAACATCTTCAACAAAGACCATTTGTCTTTTCATAATGGGAGTTGGGAGAAGGCACAAAGAGTCAAAGTTGTGGTGGAATTGGGGTGAGGCAGATTTTGGATTCTGACATCTTTTCCCTGGTGTTCACCATCTGGGTGGGAAGGAAAGGACAGAAAGGAGTTTGGTTTATTCTCAGAAAAATGCCCCCTGGTGGACTCACATTTTCAGGTCAGTCAAACTTGGGATTTAGTTCTAATAAGATCTTATTCTGGGAAGCAACGTCCCCCTAGCTGTCAAGCTTTCTGGTTCAGTCTAGAATTGTTCTAAACATATCAAAGCCAAACTTGCCATTGTTTTCCAACAAGGAGAGCCTTGAATGGAGGAAGCAAGATGAAGAGGAAAGGAAGGAAAGATGTTTCTTAGTTTAAGTCAAATCACTAATCAATTATGGGTTGCTTTTCACAGTGTCTCTCCTTTGATATGCCTCCCTGAGAAAGCTAGCATTTTAGAGTGTGAAATATCCAGATTAGAATCCTAGCTTCATTATATTAGTGGGACAGTTTTGGACAAATCATATAAATGGTCTGAATCAGAGTGCTCCTCGGGAGGATATTAACAGCCACCTCAGCATTAAAGTTAGGATTAGATGAAAGAATTTGTGTAATTCAGTAAGCACTGTAATACCCATCATGCAATAGGAAAATAGCAATCCTTGTGCTAAAGGGTCTCAGTGGCAATCTGAGGGATAAGAGCTGACTAAGACTAACAGCAAGAGAAAGACTGGAGAGTGGACAGTTCGGCAGAGATCAAATTTGACCAGTTTGCCAGCCTGAGGACAATGGCAAAAGCTCATTCTGGGGATCCTGATGTGCAAGGTATAATGGTATTCAAGGAACAGTATTCTGACACTTTACTAAAAGAGCAAAGAAGACTTTATTAAAACTATTGCAATAGGCCAAAGAGATCAATCTGAACTCTGAACACAGTAAGGGAAAATGTGACATTACTGCCTAGAAGCAGAGTAAAGAGAGGTCAGTGGATGGAAAATTACCCGGAGGAGACATCAAGGGGAGGTGAATTCTTGCTAAAGGGTAGCTAAGGCCTGAGACATCAAAGGAGATGGGTAAGAATCTTGCTCAGATATCAATGGTGACCAAATCTCAAGAGTAAGGGGACACTTGCTAAATTGACTTAGCAAGATTCTTGCTAAGACTGGACTAGGCAGGCTGAAGACAGGATAGGCACCAAAGTGCAAGCCTGATTGGGAACACAGCCTTTGTCAGAGGGTGAAACAAAATGGTGTGAAAGGGAAAATTTTGGTGACTTAGGAAGGAGGCAATGTAGCAAGTAGCAACATGGGAGGAGCTGAGGCTAGAGCAGTCCTCACCAGGCTCTTTGCCACTCTTCCCACAGGAGAAAGTCCCTGGCTGTCTCATTGCTGGGAAAGATAGTTTTGTTTTGGATCTTCAAAGAAGTGAAGTAACACAAACTTGGTACATAGTAGGGATCTAGTGCCTGTGCAGTCTTTTGTCGTCCTCCCACTGCTCTTCTATAATGATTATGTAACCTATGAGGAAGAACAAGTCTTCCAAAACCTATCTTTTTCTTTCTTTCTTTCTTTCTTTCTTTCTTTCTTTCTTTCTTTCTTTCTTTCTTTCTTTCTTTCTTTCTTTCTTTTTCTTTCTTTCTTTCTTTCCTTCTTTCTTCCTTCCTTCCTTCCTTTCTTCCTTCCTTTCTTTCCTTTCTTTTTCTTTCTTTCTTCCTTGCTTCCTTCCTTCCTTTCTCTTTCCTTCTTTCCTTCTTTTCTTCTCTCTCCCTCCCTCCCTTCCTTCCTTTCTTTCTTTTTCTATTTGTCATTTTTCTTTCCATTTGTCAATTTTATTTTAAAACAGGGTTTTGCTAAGACCTTAAATTGCCCAGGCTGAGCTGAAACTTGTAATCTTCCTGCCTCAGCCTCTTAGAGTGCTTGGAATTACAGGCATGCACTATCATGCCTGGTTTCCAAAAGCTTTTTTAAACAAACTAACATCTGCAATAACAAGTGGTAACAAAGAGTTTCCAGAAATTTAAATTGTTCATGAATACAGGAGCATTAGTTCCTGGCTCTAAGGCCCTTAAAGATCTCATCCCTGAAATGCTCTGTGCAAGAAAGGTTACAGCTCACACCCTCAACTCTTACTTCTGTCCAGCTCCAAAATATTTTTTGAGTCAGTGATTTGGAATTTCCACCTCTTTCCCCAAATGGGCAACCTCTTATAATGTATAACCTTTGTATTTTGTACCAAGTGCATGTATCAATTATAAAAGTTTTATATTTTCATGAAAGATAGTCTCTGTTATAGGAGCTAAAGTAGATTCTCCCTACCCCAATAACTGTCACATTACCTTCTTTTATATTCTTCATGGCACATGTCAGTGTTTTGTTTTTATGCTACGGCCAGTCTCCCTCCATTAGAGTGTAATCTCCTCCAGAGCCAGTGCTCTGCCTTCTCCCCTGCAAATCACCAGTATCTAGAATTCTTTTTCCCTCTTCTCTTTTTTTTCCTGTTAGTATCTTACTTAGATTTTAAGATTAAGATACCTTTATAAAATATTTTAGGCTTTCCCCCTATAGCCTGAAATAGTTTAAATAGAAATAGAAATAAATTACATAAATAAATAAAAATAAATTATACATTCATAAAGCAATGCTAATCAAATATGCACTGCACGTGCTAATGTGTAAATCGACTTCTCCATTAAGCCTATTGTTGAGTTCAACTTTTTTTTTTTTAAAGCAAGACTTTGCTGATGATGAAGAAAGCAATGTGTTGACTGATATTCTAGTGCAAGCTTCTTATCTCTTTGCAAGCCAGTAGCAAACAGTTCTCCAATTGGCTACTTGGAATACTACTGTACCTAGGGGTAGGTAGAACACAGATGCAAAGCTACCTGGGCCTGGTGGAATCAACTGTTAGATTCAAATTATCTTTTTAATCTCTTCTGTGAGTAGCAGTCTATATTTTCTTCTTTTTCTTAGATCAGTTTTATAGTTATATTTTATTAGGAAGCCATTAATTTCCCTGTACTTTCAGAGGTATTGCTAGAGTGTTGCACAGAATAATTTCTTATAATTATCTATATCTCTCCCATATTTGTTGTAATTTCCTAATGAGAAGATGGAGACACATACAGTAAAAGATATTGAGAAAAAGGGGTCAAAAAGGCTAGAGTTGGGCTGGGGATTTAGATCATTGGTTCTGCTGTCTGCCTCACAAGCACAAGGTCCCAAGTTTGATCCCCAGTACAAAAAAAAAGGCTAGGGTTTAAGTAGGAGGTCTGAAAATTATGCTAGGCACTGCATGGTGAAGAAATGCAACCCTTAAGGAACTCCATACTTTGTGTCTTTTCATTTCCCTAAGTTAGTTTCATTATTAAATGCTATTTGAAGAAGTAGATATTGCTTATGGAATAGTCTGCAGAGAAGCTGGTCAAAGGGTTGTACTTTTGTGTGCGTGTGTGTGTGTGTGTGTGTGTGTGTGTATGTGTGGTACTGGGGATTGAACTTGGAGCCCTGCACATGTGAAATAAACACTCCATTACATCCCAAGCTACCCCCCTTTAAAATAATATTTACTTTGAGAAAGGCTGTCATAAAGTTGTTCTTACATTTTGCATACCAGCATCACATGGATAATGCTAAGGTCTGTTGTCAGCAGAAGCACTGGCCAGGCCCCCTCTGACCATAGATGCTGTGGCCTCTGAGTGCCAGGATAACTAAGCACAGTGAAATTAATCCCAGGGAACCCATTCCTTAGGAGGCCCTTCTTTAGGGCAACAACCCCACTTCTCTGGTACAAATTTTCTGCATTAGTCAGCTTTTCCATCACTGAAACACAATACCCAATATCCACAATTTTAAAAAAGGAAAGGTTTATTTTAGCTCATGGTTTCAGGAGATTCAGTACATGGCTGGCAGGCTCCAAGGTAGAAACCTCATAGCAGAAGGGAGTGGTGTAACAAAGCTGCTTAGTACATAGTGTCCAGAAAGCAGAGCAGGGAACAATGCCAAAGAAGAATGAGTGAGGGACCATATATAGTTCTCAAGCCCATGCCTCTATGACCTATTCAGATATATCCAGGAGTGTGCTTTACTAATCTGCTAGGCATTTCTTAACCCAGTGAAGCTGACATATAAGGATTAATGGTCACAATCCATCCTTGTCAACTTCACACCCAAACACATCTCCTTAAGCCATACTTACTCTCCAAATAAAGACAATAGCAAGTTCATAATTCTGCCCAACATAATACAACTATTTTGAGTTGAACTGGAGTATAATAATACCTTATCCCAAATCTCAACAGTTGCAGCAAGTTTCTTTCTTTTTTTAAAATGCTAGCAAAGTTTTATTAAAGGTAGAAAAAGAAACAGGCTCTATACAGTAAGTTTGGGCCAAGTAAAAGTAGGAAAAGAAGTACATCCCACAGCATGAGAATGGGCCACCATGTAAGACAGAACACAGTAGCCTCAGTATTTTTCAAAAGTCCAAGTCCAGGTCTCTTCTGAGACTCAAGGCAAACTCTTAGTTGTGAACATCTGTAGAAATATAAAACAAATGATATAATCCCAAGGTACATAGCACAAAGTAAACATTCCCATTCCAAAAAAGGAGAAATAGGGGGATAGAAAAGAATTGGGCCAAAGTAAGATCAAAACCCATCAGGGCAAACATTAGTCCTGTAGCTCCATGCCTGGCATGCAAGGCACATGGTGGCAAGATGTAAATTCCTGAGCGCTTGGGCAGCTCCACCCTATAGCCTTTGTGGTTGTAGCTCATGAGAACTCTTTCTTGGACTGGCTCTACTCTCATCTTTCCTCAGTAAATGATCCATATTCCTGGCATCTCCAACTTCCTGGGGTCTCCACTACACCTTTGGCTTCATCTCCACAGCTCTACACAGTGACTTCTCAGGGACTCCTGCCTGGCCTACCAGGCCTTCCTTTGAAATATGGGTAAAAGCCTCCTTGATCCCACAACTCTTGATTCTGCATACCAATAAAACCAGAATCAGGTGAAAAATGCCAAGATCAGCTGCCAGTTTGAGCAGTATTAGGAACCCCCAGGACTAATTTGAAAATTTTTTAAAAGTTACATTAAATTTCAGACCCTCAGTTTGCCCTGTCTTCAATTTTTTTTTTTTTTTTTTTTTTTTTTTTTTACAAATTGTTGATACCTTCTCAAATTCTGTCTCTTAGGACTCTGTAGCTGCTTTATCCCTCCTGAGCCATTTCCCATGGCACCATTATTATATAATATTCCCTAAGGTATCCACAAGCACTCTTAGAAATTTGTTTATGCAGTGGTATTTTTCCCATAGGGTTTTCTATGCACAAGCAGTTGGATAGACAACTGTTACATACAAAATTCAAGGTATTATCCTTCCCTGAAGGACTTGTATAAATAAGAGTCACAGCCTTTTACAGCTGGATGTGGTGGTGCCTGTCTATAATCCCAGCACTTGGGAGGCTAAAGCAGGAGGCTTATCGGTTCAAAGCCTCAAAACATCAAACACCAGTAAATAAATAAACTAATAAATGACTTTTGGAGTGCCCAGGAAGTCACAGCTTATTGTATCTATTGTATACTCTGGTGACACAGTTGGCCAAGCTCAGGACCACTTTATTAAAATAAAACCAATTGTTTAGTTTGTGAACATTAATATTCATGATGTATTTTGTTCATTGTTATATGTGTTCATTATGTTATTAATAATGTATTGTGTTTATAATGGTTAGTGTTCATAAATAGTATATTCTTGAGTTTACTCAAGTATAAGAAGTACTTCACTTTGGGTTCTTGTCCTATTTCATCCACTGACCACTAAGCGATCCTGGGAATGTTACTTAGGCTTTCTGTACCACATAACCCACAGCTGCCACATTGAGAGCCTCTTCTAGACAACAATAACTAAAATTTATCGAATGCTTACTAGATGCTGAAAACTGATCTATGTCGTTTACATGAATCATTTCATTTAACCCCTGTGAGATAGGTATTGCTATTTCTTCTATTTTACATGTGAGGAAACTAAGCCTCCAGGAGATAATAACTTGGTCAAGCTTCCTGAAAAAATAAACATTCCAGGCTGAAAGCTAATGTCCTTGGAGGTGCAAATGCAAGGCAGCAAGAGTGAGGGGAGATGAAAGGGATGCAGGGGAGGCTTTGAAGCAATGAAAAGAGATAAGTCCCCATGCTGGCCACCCTCTAGTCTGAGCCACAAAGCAATCCATGGGTCTCATGGCAGGAGTCATTTCAAAAACTACCTACACTGTGCTTAAAACTAGTCTATTAGAAGCTGGGTATGGTGGCACATGCCTGTAATCCCAGCCACTGAGGAAGCTGAGACAAGAAGATTGCCAAGTTTGAGGCTAGCCTTAACAATTTAGTGAGACCCTGTTTTTAAATTAAAAATGAAAAAGGCTAGGAGTGTTGCTAAGTAGTAGAACAGCCCTGAGTTCAATCCTCAATACCACAAAAATATAATAATAACAACAACAATAATAGGAATCTATTAGAATCACTAACTTTCTTTACATGGAAAAATTTCCTTGGCAGGGAAGAAAGGTTTTCAGATACTTCCCATAACTAACTAAGGGAACAGACATCTATACACTAGCTGAATTATTTGTATCTAGACCAATGAGGTCATACTCAGCACAAGTATATAACAATGCTGGTGAGCAAATAACCTTCTAGTAAAAACCACAGTGGTGATAATTTTAAGTGAATAAACATTCTTTACCACAAACATTTTAAGAAAGGCAATTTTCCCTACTAAATATGCGTAGTCACAAGGCTATAAATCAACAGTCCTTGGGGGAGAATTATTGAAATTAAACTCTATGACAAGAAAGATTTATCCTTCTACATAATCAGAAACATAACCACATGATGCCCAATTTCAGAATGAAAGTATAGCTTAATTTAATCTTAATTTAAATCTTATGGTAAGTAGCATGTAAACATTCACTGACCTTCTTCCTTGTCACTACAGTCAGTGCTTTGCATTCTCAAAGAAATTATGTTCATTTTTAAAATTCAGTTTCTCATTAAGTGTCATTAAAACTTGTGGTGTAAGATTCAGCAATGATATTAACCCAAATTGAATCAACATTTGAAGAGGGCTGTTTTTAGCCCTTTGAAGATCCCAAATCCAGCCCTCTCCCACAATCCTGAAAGAAAGTTGCCGATTCTGGAGAATGAAGAGAGAAAAGGTTAGAGCTCAGCAGAGGAGCAGGAGCAGCTAAAGCCAAGAATGTCAGCTGGCAGCCCATGGGCCGGATGGGGCATACACAGTATTTATTGTTTTTAATTGGCCTACATTGAAAAGTCAACAGTTTCACAAATATAATCAAATTTCTGACTTCTCTAGAAAAAATGGGCTGCTCCTTCAACCTTGGCCTGCAATCTTGCACGACAGTGGCAGAAGCTAGGCATCAGTGGCCCCTCGGCCTGGTGATATACCCTCCCTCATGATACAGTCTCCAATTCTCCTGGACACGGTCATCTCATTTACCCATTGTGTATGTTCCAGGCTGGCTCAGGTTATATGGGATAGCCAAACCCAACTGATAGCCCCAAGAACAGATCAAAGGACACACATACACACACACACACACACACGCATGCAGTGCACACACTTTTACACTCTATGTTCTACCCAGTTTCCTCAGTTCCTGGTTCTTTGCCTCCTCTCAGCCTTTGCTCAAGTGTTTTCTCCACCTCAAAGGTTCTCCCTCATTCACTTGGCCAATTTTTGCTCATCCTTCATGATGTCACCTCTGGAGGAAGCCACCCAGGCTCCAGTGAGACATAAGGGTTCAGCTGGATGTCTGATCAGAGAGACACCAAATAATAGTGGTCTTAAAGAAGCAGATGTTTATGCCCTTTCATGGGAGTCCTGTCCAAGGAAGCACCTCCCAGAGTCCTCATTCTTCTCTCTAATGGTCTACCTAACTGTTAGGCACATGTCTCATGTTACTTTCTCATTTCTAGGACAAAATACCTGACAGCTACAAGTTAAAGGACAGTTCCCCTCATCCGTAGGGTCCATGAGTCCATGCTGGCCCAGTTGTACTCTGGGGGAAGGGAGGACAAGATTCTTCTCTTTAAGGACATAATCTGGAATTTTCATATGTTATTTTTCCTTATAAATCATTGTCCAAGATTTAATCCCATGACCACAACCAGCTAACAGGAGGCTGAGAATACATCTGGATTTAGAGTTGTCAGGGCCCATTGTAGTAGCTATTGTACTGTAGGAAGGGGGAGCACTGTTAAGAAAGCTGGCTTTCTTAGCTGGGTGACCTTTCTAGGTGCTTCCATGGATCCACTGGAGAGAGGTCCAAGGCAGACAAGAAAGTCTGGGTAAGCTGGAGCTAGGTTGTTGTGCTCTCTGCTATACCTGCAGCACTTAGCATAGAGTCAGACACACTGGTGGGTGAAAAAGATCTTGGGTCAGCACATCTTCCTAACACTTAATTTTTAAACTTTAGCCTCAGTACACATTTTTCAGAACCTATTTAGCCTGTGATGGTTTGAGAACCATAAGCCTACATTTTTTACCCCTTCTTTATGTTCTATTTTAGCTTGTTTTCTTTGGCCCTATTCTAATTTTTTTTTTTTTTTTGTACCAGAGAATGAACTTGGGACCTTGTGCTTGCAAGGCAAGTGCTGGAACCAGTGAGCTAAATCCCCAGCCCCTGGGTTCAATTTCTGGTCATTCCTGATGGATTTTTTTTTTTTTTGTACCAGAGAATGAACTTGGGACCTTGTGCTTGCGAGGCAGGCAGTGGAACCACTGAGCTAAATCCCTGGCCCTGTAATTATTTTGTGGAATCAGATACAAAGGCTTCTAATATTCAACATTAAAGAAATTACATATACTGGAAAGTATGCTATACTGGTTATTTTTCACTTGTTTTGCAATACTGACTCATTTTTTTTTAATTTTACATTTTTTTGGGCCAGGGATTTAGCTCAGTGGCATTACACCTGCCTCACAAGCACAAGGTCATGAGTTCAATCCCTGGTACAAAAAAAAAAATTGGTAAAATACAAAATTTAATGAACATAGAACATAAAATTTTCTATCAATTATTTTCAGGTGTACCAGTTCAGTGGTATTTGTAGCTTTATTTGTTGTCCAACCATTATCATCATCCATCTCCAGAAATCTTTATATCTTCAAAAACTGAAATTCTACACATTAAATATTAATGGTGCCCCCTTCCTCTACCCCTGACAACATCCATAAAATGCTGGTATATATCTCTGTACCAATTATCCCAGCACTACATAATAAGCCATGCCCAAACATCATGGCTTACACTAATGGCCATTTATTTCTTACCATTCTGCAATCAAACTGGGCTTTGCTGGGTGGTTCTTCTGATGGTTTCTCCAGCAGTGACTCATACAGCTGTGCCATCTAGAGTGGGATAGAAGGGTCTTGGATGGTATCACTCACATGTTTGGGATGGTAGTGCTGACTGTCAGCTGGGGCACTTTCTAGATCAATCTCATCATTCCTTAGTCTGATTTGGACTTCCTTATGTGACAACATGAGATTTTGAAAAAGGGAAAATGGAAACTATAAGGCCTCTTGCAGCTGGGCTCCAGAACCCAAAGGGCTGTGACCTCACAAGGTGAAAGAGCAGCAGGGCAGCTTTCTGGAGCCTCTCTTATAAGGCCCTAACCCCATTCCTGAGGGCAGAGCCCTGCCTCACCTCCTAGTACCATCACTTTTGGGGCTAGGATTTCAACATATGTATTTGAGGGAGGGGAACCCAAGCATTCAGATCATAACAGCCTCTTCTGAGAAATTATGCATGCAATTCACTGCAATTTACTGAATAACAATGTAAACGGACAATTACAATGTTTATTCATGTTTCAACATCTAAAAGTTAAGAGAGATGGAGAGAGACTAACTGAAGCTGAATCCCTAACATCCTGTACTGTATGTACAATGATTCTAAAAGTATGTTTGTGATAAGTAATGGCAGCTCCAGACTATGATGACCATCATTGTATAAGTGGCTCACAGATACCAAACAGCATGAAGTTGCAAGTGGCCAGGTGGAGACTCTAGCCAGTTAACAGAGCTCTCTCCTCATGCCTTTTTTTTTCTTCTATAATAGTGATTGAACTCAGGGCCTCACACATGCTAGATAAGTGCTTTACCACTGAGCTACATTCCCAGGCCCCAAATCTTTTTTGTTTTTTCTTTCTGGTACCAGGAATTGAACTCAGGACCTTGTGCCTGCCTTGCAGGCCTGGCACCACTGAGCTACATCCCTGGCCCCCCATATCATTTTTAAGAGTAGAAACACTTAATTAAAAATTGAAGTAATAAGTACATCATTGGCCTTATCAACAGCTAAGTCTTTTCAGAAAGGTATTTAAAACTAGAGGAAGAGAGAATTTACAAATAAAATCTAAAGAGATTATAAACATTTCATAGGTCAGGAATCCTCAGAGAAACTAAGAAGCAGCATTTCACAGCAGAATCAAAAGGGTTAAGAACTTTGACATTAGAGTAGGCAATTTGACTCCCTGCTACTGTGTGACCTTAGACAAGTTACTTACCCTCTCTGAATTTCAGTTCCCTCATAGTGTTATTTTGAGAGCTAAATGAGATAATGTGTACTAAAGTACTTATGGGCAGTCATCTTTATATTCTGAGTTCTTGTCAAAGTTAATTAGTGCTAATGGACGACCAGACTGAATGCAAGTGTGCAAAGATGTGGTGTGCAAAGATGTCTCTTGACCACCCACATCTCTTTCTTGGAAACCCTGTCCCTGATCTTCCTACAACATGTGTGGTTCCACTCATGCGTATTTGAGCCCAGCATTGGGCACAGACTAGGGCTTGGCCATTGGAAGGGGATCAGGCCCTGAAACAATGAGGTCCTGTACACCAGAGCCTGACCCCCAGCCCAGATTCAGCCCGCTATCGGATTTTGTAAATAAAATATTATTAGAACACCACCACTCCAGTCCAGTGAGGTGACAGGATGCTTTTGCATCACAAAGACAGCATCAAATGGAGGAGTCATAGCAGAGACCATAGAGCCTCCAAAGCTCAGAATATTTACCACCTCCCCCTGAAAAGAAAACATTTGCCAAGCCCTGGTGCAGACTGACACCTGGCAACCAATTTTGGCCATTGCATATTAAAAAGTAAGCAGAGAAGGGAGATTTGCAGAGAGAAGTATGAGAAAGGAACACACAACAGAGCATTTGGGCACAGAAAGCAAAAGAACACAGGAGGAAAGACGAAACTTCCTGACCAAGTCTGGAGGATCCACTCTGGGGGCCGCTCTTATGGTCAGAGAGTGCTGGTGTTGGCAGAGGCCTCAGTTCTTCCCAGTGTGGACTTCCCCAGGGACTCTTGAGTGTCTCCTAAGATGACAGCTAGCTTCCCCAGAGCACTAAGGGGTGCTTGACCCAAGAGGGAGTGAGGTGGAAGCTGCAATGCCTTTGATGACCTAATTCTGAAAGCCACACATTGATATTTCCTCAGTCCTGTTGGTGACAGAGGTCAAGCCCATTTCGTGTTGGAAAGCCCTGCTTCTGGGCATGGATATGGGAAAGGGTGAATACCACAGCCATCCAGTGACTTCCCGAGGCCAGTGAATCATGCCACACTTACTGCCAGGGATTCAGTAAAATTCTCCCTCCTCGTATAAAAAACAACCCCTCCATTTTCCCTTGAGGTAACAAGTACATTTCTGTAGGCTCCCAACGAATGAGCCCTGATAATGAAAGTGATACGAGAAGAAAAAGACACTGTTATCTGTCCCTCACCTCATATCAAATGCAGGGGTCTCTGAGGTCTTGCTCTGTCAGGGTCCTGCTTGGGGCCTCATGTCTCTTTCCACATGTGGCCTTTTACACAGGCCCATGCTCATCTATGCAACAAGAATGTCAGGCTCACAGAAAAATGGACAAGGTCCCCACTGCCAGGAGCTTACATTCCAGTATGGGAGAGAGGCAGCAAAGAAATACAGAGTGCATTGGGTGTTTACTGTTAGGTAATTAAAGCTAAATAAGGATAAGTATGTGCTATTTTATTTTTTATTAGTGGTGTTTATAGTATATAATGTTTATATTCCTTGTGTAAAATTGGTACATGCACATACCACATTTTAATTCTTTTTTTCATGCCTTTCCCTCTCCTCCCTCCTTCCTTCCTTCATCTCTTGGTCCTCTTCCCATTTGAGAAAGATCTATCTTTCTACTTCCTATTATCTGTCTTTAATTTTATTCTTTATTTACATTTTATTTCTCTTTAACATTATGGTCTCAAGGTGCATCCATGGCCCTTCTGCAAAAGTGGCATTTGAGTCAAGACCTCAGTGAAGAGAGGGGTTGACTATGAGGCTATTGCAAGCTATTAAAGCTTTGCTGTGAAGTCAAAACAGGGGCAGAAGGAGCAAGCTGTGGAATCAGAAGAGTCTTTTAAGATGGTACTAGAGAACCCTAACACTCAGCAGGCTGAGGCAGGAGGATGTCTTTGACTTTGAGGACAGCCTGGGCTACCTGGTGAGTTCAAGGGCAGCCTGAAATACTTAGTGAGACACTAATCAAATAAATAAATAAATAAATAAATAAATAAATAAATAAATAAATAGGTTAAAAAAAAAAAAAGATGGTGCTAGAACATGTCCATGGCCAAGGAGCAACCTGATATTGTTTTTGTGGAGCACTGAACTCTGGGTCTTGTGCATGCTAGGCAAGTGCTCTACTACAGAGCTACATTCCTAGCCCCAAGGAGCAGCTAGAGATTCCAGGATGCAGGAGAGGCTAAGAAAGAAACAGCCATTATCAGAGCAGGGCTCTGCTGCCATTGCACCAGGAGGAAAGGGAGGGTTTAGACAGACAGGAAGCAGGTTGAATATGTGGCAATGGGAAGATTGAAGAATCCCATGTGACTGCTTCTGTATTCTCAATGGAGTAGGAAGCTTGGAATGATGGTCACCAGGGCTTAGAAAGTTTGAGGAGAAAAAGAGAAACTGACTATTCAGGTAATTCAGAGAACAAATCTCTGAGGCAGTGATCCTGAACGATGATGTGGAAATGAATCCCCTGGGGATCTGGGGACCTGGGGATCTGGGGACCTTGTTACAATGCAGATGGGACTCACCTGTCAGATGGGGCCTAGGTGTCTGTATTTGTCACAAGCTTCCTGTCCCCTGTTGGATCAGGTGGCACCTTTTAAATAAGGAGGGTACTATATAGGATTTAGGGTACTGTGCAGGTACCTTTGAGGTGTGTGGCCACCAATTTAAAAGTGAGAACCTTCAGCCTAGCTGGTGTTTTCCCTACATTTCTTGGGTACAGGGATAGAAGAGGAGGTAGATGGGGTTACCTAGGGCTGAAGAGAGACTCTAGGAGTTGGTCGTCTTTACGAAGAAGTGATGTTAATGATGAACCATTTAGTCTAAACTGACTCCTATAGTTTGGATCAAAGTGTCCCCCAAAGGTCCAAGTGTTGAAGGCTTGGTCCCCAGTGTGGTGCTATTAGGCAGAAGTGGAACCTTTAAGAGGCGGTCATTGGGAGCATGCTCTTAAAGAGGATTGTGGGACCCTGATCTCTTTCTCTTTTTTCTGCTCTGTGTCCCAGCTATGAGGTGAATAGTTTGGTTTGCTCTATGCTCCCAGCAATGTTGTGCTGGCCTCACCACAGGACCAAAAACAATAGGACTGAAATCTCCAAAACTGTGGGCCAAAATGAACCTGTTCTCTTGGTGAGTTGATTATCTCAGGTCTTTATTATAGTACAGAAAGCTGACTAACACTCTGGGTCAGGAGCAAGTGAAAATCTAAGAGATGAAAGATGAGGTCAATAGACAGGGCCAATGAATGATAAATGATGGGGTATTGATGAAGTCAAGGAATTTCTGAAGTGGAAACTTGAGAGCCACTAACCTGAAAGGAGAGGAAAAGATAGTCAGGAAGGGTGGCACTTGAAATAGAGATTTTGAGGTGGTTATCAGTCACCTTCCTGTAGCTGGGAAAAAATATATGACATACACAGTTTAAATAAGGAAAGATTTATTTTGGCTCATTGTTTCAGAGGTTTCGGTCCATGGTCAGCTAGTTCCAAGGACATCATGGCAGAAGGGCATGGAGGGGGAAAACTGTTCACTTCATGGCAGTTAGGAAGCAGAAAGAACAGGAAGTAAGCCAGAAAAAAGAGGGCTGGGGACAAGATACACCCTCCAAAGGCAAGTTCCCAGTGACTTACTTCCTCCAACTAGGACTTGCCTCCTAACAGCACACCCAGACAATTAACTCATCAATGGATTAGAACCCACATGATCCAGTCATCTCTCCAGGCCCCCCTCTGAATATTGCCACTTTGGGGATAAAATGCTGATTACATGAGTCTTTGGGGGACACTTCATATTTAAACTATGATAGAGGTGATGCCATGGTCAGGCACATATGCTCCAGAGTAGAAGGCTAAAGATTATGTGAGGTAAGAAGGTCAAGGAACTGAGAGGACAAGGTATTAAACACATGATTCCCCAAGTAATGAAACAAGCAGTTAGAGAAAATGAGGAGCATGAGCAGAACACTCCAGTACTTAAGGGGCAAGAAGTGACCAGGACACTGACAGCTACCAGCTGCCAGGAGGAATGGCAGAGTTTTAGTCTGATGGCATGAATTTCAAAGGAGCTTTGTAGCCAGAGGTGGTGGTGTACACTTGTGATCCCAGCACTAGGGAAGCTGAGGCAGGAAGATCGCCATGAGGCCAGTCTGGGCCATATAGCAAGTTCAAGGCCAGCCTGAACTACATAGTGAGACTCTGTTTCAAAATAAAAAAAAAGAAGAAGAAGAAGGACCTCTGTGCAGCATCCAAAGGTGCTGTGCATAGAAGACAGCCTTTTTCCTAGGTGCAGTGGAGAGTTACGGAGACTTTTAGACATCTAACTTCCAGGAAGTTACATGACCCCTCTAGATTTTGAAAAGGTCTTTTGGACTGAGATGTAGAGAACAGATTGGAAGGCAGTCCCATGGCAGTAGGAAGCTATTATAGCTATTTAGACCAGGAACTGTCAAAGTGTGCTCCCCAAACCAGCAGTGGCAGTATGGCTGAGAACTGGTCAGAAATGTGCATTCTCAGGCCCTGCCCAGATCTACTGCATGGAAACCTCTGGGGTGAGGCCCAGAAATTTCAATTTTCTAAAGCTTTTCCAGCTGGGGGAGGGAGCTGATGCTGATCCGGATGCCAGCTAAAGCCAGACAAAACCGTAATGGTCACTAGCTTAGGGGAGAGGAAAGGGTGAGGACAGAGCTCATCTGGCTGGGGGCAGGGGAAGGTCGGGGTGGGAGTGGGAGTGAGGGGGAGAAGAAGGTTTCTGATAGATGGGAGTATCCTGCACAACAATGGATGGAAGAAAACTGGAAGAGGAGCAGGGCAAGGTCAAAGGTTTAGTCTGTCTATGGCACAGAGCAAAGATGTCCCAGAGAAGTCAGCTAGAAGGTAAAGCTGCGGGTAAGAACCACATTCTGCCATAGTTCTTAGCCTGAAATCTAAGATGTGCTCCTTCAGGACAGCTGCATTGGCCACAGTGAGACGTCGGGTTCCCAAACAACCCAGCCTCTGGCATGAGAACTGGCCCCAAGCTGCCATGAGACCAAAGAAAGAGACCGATAGATCTAGGATACCACAGAGCACAATTTACTGGGGACTTACTGACAGAAGCGCAGTCCTGGGTGGTAGCAAAACCTGTGGATCTCTCTGATTTGGATCAGGAGGAGGGAACATATCATAAGGTCAGGACAAAAGTGACTTCCAAGCCAGAATGCTCCTGGTTTATCTCAAACTAATATCAAAGATGGCAGGCACATTCCTGTGCTGATAATGGTCTGGGTGGTAAAGCTCCACACACCACTCTAATGGTTTTGTCTATTTATAGTTTGCTGGGAAATAATGGGGGGGGGAACCGACCAGGGTTACTCAGGGACAATCATGACAGTTATGGCTCAAGTTGGCTGCTGTCAAGTCAAGCTGGGTTCCTTGACCATACAGTGGCTTTCAATGATCTTTTAAGCATGTTCATATTTCACATTTGTAGTTGGGATGTGGTAGAAAAATCAGAGAGCTGGAATTCCAGAGCATTCAAACCCTAGGGTTAAGTCACTTCCTAGCAAGTCATTTCACCTCTGTGAGCTCATTTTCTTTCTTCCTATAGCATCTCTGGAAATGGGGATCATGGTATCTGCCTTAACTGCCTAAAGAAACCGCTCTTGGTGGCAAATGATCCAACCAAATCAAAATGCATTGATAAGTCAATACAATGCAGTATTCTGAATATTCTATCAATTATTCTTATATTCTAGTATCAAAACTGCTTTTCTTATTGGTAACTGCCCACTTGCCATGTTATAATGGCAGTAGAAAGATGACCAAGCTCTCTAAACACAATTCCCTTCCTGGTTATGACTTGACTTGTAATTCACTATGAGGTTCTTCCTTTAACTGGACCTTGTGCATATAAAATTGCAAATACCTGAGTTCGATACCCAGTACTATACTGTAAAACAAACAAACAAGAAATCAGCAAGTATCCCTTGGAAGGTAATCTTTTCTTTTCTTGTCTTTCTTTCTTTTTTGATTTTGCTGGAGGGATTGAACCAGGTCCTGAGCAAGTGCTAAGATCTAACCAAGGGCTCTGCCATTGAGCTGTACCTCCAGCCCTTCAAGGTAACACTCTTTACACCAAAAAAATTATCATTTATTTACCATATACAACATGCCAGTGTTTAATATTCACTCTTTTGTGTGTCCTGAAGGAATCCTACTAGATATTCCTGTCCTCATTTTGGAAAGAATGCTGGGCTCAGAGACTAGGGTACTCATCCACATTCACAGAGCTCATGAAAGAAAGAGCCAGCCCCTGATGCTTGTCCTGTCTGTGTCTGAGGCTATGGCCTCTGCTCCTGTGGGAGCTGTGTGTGGGCAGGGTTAAGACTCCAGTCACTGGGTGTGTGAAAAGGAGCTCAGCCAGGAATGGGGACAAGGAAAGACTACTAAAGTTTGGACCTGATAATCGGTTTCATCTGGCTCCACCAAGGCAGAGAAATTGTTCTGCACAACTTCTAGTATAACTTTATTCCCAAGCACCTTTCCAACGTCTCAGCCTTCCATAGTACCCAATAATATTTACTGAGACATTGCTAGTGCAGTCTGTCAACAAAGACATCAGAAAAGGAAGGGCTTAGGGAGGGGCCCTGAAGCAGAAAGAGCCTGAGCCATGACCCTACAATAAATGTCCAGTGGGAAGCCAAGGGAGGCTGGGCGGTCCCATGGGCCTCAGTATAGCCATTTTGTAAATGTACAGTATTATGCCCAAGCGCTTTAGTGTGGGCAGGTTAGCTATTAGGAATTTCAAGGCTGCAGTAATGGATCATATCAGCTTGTGACACAAGAGGCCAACAGAGCCAGAAAGGCACCTGTGTTGCTTATTTTACAACAGAGAAGGCAGGGGCTGTGTCCACAGGCTTGGGTTTGGTTAATGCAGCAGAAAGGTCCAGAGTCCCTGCCTCTGAGCATGTTCCCGAAATAGTTCTAATTCTCTTAAAAAGATGGATGTAAAACCAGATGACACAAACTCCAGAAAGAATTGGCATCTTCCACAAGAGCAGTCTTAATTTTTCCCAATTTTTATTTTGTATTAGTACATGTTTGAGGAACATAATGATGACATTCCATGTGGAGAGTTGGCACATGTACGTAACACATTTTAATTCTTTTTCATCCCCTTCCCCTCTCCGCAACCCCTCCCCCCATCTCTTGGTCCCTTTCCCACTGAGCATGGTCTCAATTAAGGAGCGAGTTCTGTATATGCGCTCTAGGCCAGTTGTCCTGTGAGTGACACTCTGCGGTTATGCACGTCCCGTGGGCTGTTGGGTCAGGTCTGCCCCTCCACAGCTTCAGCACAGAGCCTCGCATGGCCCTGAAGTGTTGGTTGGGTGACTGCAGGAAGGGGTTGAGGAATGTCACCCTGACAGCCTCCAAATACAAACCCAGTGACACAGAACACCAAATTGCTATCAGTCAGTTTTTCTAGCACAAAAGACTATGTCTTCAGGTAAAAACATCTACTGTCCAGCAGGGTGGACATCAGTTATATGTAGTTACTACTCACTTTATTTGATATACAGTATAATAATTGTACATTTTATGGAGTTCAATATGATGTTTTGATATGTGCACACAATGCATGATGATCAGATCAGGGCACTTAGCATATTCATCACCTCAATTAGTGCACACATCATCTCAAACTCTTGTCATTTGTGCTGGGGAGATCCAAAACCCCTTTTTCAGGTCCGGGGATGTAACTCAGTGGTAGAGCACTTGTCTAGCATGTCCAAGGCTCTGGGTTCAATCTCCAGTACAGAAAAAAAAATTTTTTTTCCTTTCTTGTAGCTATTTTGAAACACTGTTGTTTTTTTGTGTGCCTGCCTTCAATGGACAGGCAATAAACAATTAAAACACCCTATCCTAAGCCAATCTAAGCATCCTTTTGGCTGTGAAATCATCCATGCCTAAGGATGGAGAAGGGGGAAAGGAAGAATAAGAATTAATCCTTATCCCCTTCACTTTCAGAATAAAGCTGGACAGTTAAAGCACTGATCACCATTACTGAATGCAAACAGCGGGGGTGGGGGTGGGTACCCAGGGCCGTGGTGGCCTGGGAAGGGTCCGGGGAGAGAAAAGAAAGTAATAAAAGCCGCTATTGCTCTCCTTGCCCTGGGGTCTTGTCCTTGGCCCCCTCTGGAGGGCTGTACACTTGGGGCCCCCTTTGGCCACGAAGACGTTTTGCAGGGTTTGGAGCCAAGCAGATCTGACTCAAAACCCATAAACTGTTTGGCCCTTGAGCAGTTACTTAACCTCTCTGAGCCTTAGTTTACTCTTTGGAGAGGAAAAGCAGGACTGTCAAGAGTTAAGTCGTGCAGCACGCTGGGCGTTGGGGTGCGCTCAGCGTGGCACCCGCCCGTTGCCCAGCCAAGGAGGCCCTGGGAGGCGGCAGGAGGGTGGTGGCCAGCACCGAAGCTCTCAGGGTTCCTCCAGCCTCAGGATCTGGAGTCAGCGCGCCTCCTAGAGGCGGACTTTAGGAACAAGGTTGCTTCCAGGACAAGGCTGAATGGCAAACTTTGGGGGCTAACTAGGCCAAAGCACAGCAGAGGCTACCCAGATCCGGCCAAGGTTTTATTTATTTTTCTGGAGGCTTACAGCATAACCTGTTGTTACTAGCAGTATCTGCAGACTGTTTGATCTGAACAGCATCGAACCTGAAACTCCTGATTCTAAACCTCGCGCTCCCCTGCATATTCAAGTAGTGGTTCTCAAGCTTCGATGCACATTGAATTTACCTAAAGAATCAAATAATATATATCAAAGGTTGGGTTTTAACTCCAGACATTATGATTTAACTGGAACAGGGTGTGTCTGGACATTTTGGGGATTTTAAAAAGGTCCTTGGTTTAGGTGGTTCTAATGAGTCAAGGTTAGAACAGTTTCTGTCACCATTTTAGGTGATCTATCACGGAGGGCTGTGCTGTCTCCCTGCTTTTGTAAGCAAGAGAAAGGAGGCCCCGTTTGTCTTTGGTGCCCAAGCCTTGGCTCTGTTTCTGTTCCCCCTTTTCTTATCTCTCCCCCCCCCCCCGCCCCCGCCCTGTATTGGAGACTGAGCCCAGCGCTGGACAAATACTCTACCACTGAGTTACATCCCTAGCCCTTTTTTATTTTTTATTTTGAGGGTCTTGCTAAATTATCCAGGCTGGCCTCAAACTTGTGGTCCTCCTACTTCAACTGCCACCATGCTCAGCCCTTTTACTTAAGCACATGTCCTTCCTATACACTTGTCTGAATCAGGACCTAGCACAGTGCCTGACATATAGCAGGCCTGAGTACATGAATAAGAATCAGAGGGGAGGAAGCCACCCAAGTAGTCGGAGCAGCAGTCGGGAGAACAGTGGAAGTGGGAGAGTGGGGGTTCCTATTGCTGTTCCTACTCCGTCACCTCCCAGTGTTTTTCCAGGCCATCCTGTTCAGTTCTACAGCATGAACAGGCCCGCCGCTCGCCACACGCCCCCAACCATAGGAGGCTCCCTGCCCTATCGACGCCCTCCCTCTATAACATCACAAGCAAGTCTTCAGAACCAGATGAATGGTGAACCTTTTTATAGCCAGAATCCAGTTTCAGATACACCACCTCCACCATCACCTGTAGAAGAACGGTCTTTGATGAGTCCCCACCTCCACCCCCTCCTCCAGAGGATTATGAAGAGGAGGAAGCGGCTGTGGTCGAGTACAGTGACCCCTATGCTGAGGAGGACCCACCCTGGGCACCAAGGTCTTACTTGGAAAAGGTTGTGGCAATTTATGATTATACAAAAGACAAGGAAGATGAGCTGTCCTTTCAGGAAGGAGCCATTATTTATGTCATCAAGAAGAATGACTATGGTTAGTATGAGGGAGTTATGAATGGAGTGACTGGGCTCTTTCCTGGGAATTATGTTGAATCTATCATGCATTATTCTGAGTAAAGCTCAGCAGGGCTGCACTTTCCTCCCAGAAACAGTCAGGTCTTCCTAGACTATCTGAAGGCCCTGGGGATTTCCCTTCAGTGAAGTAGAATGAAGGATACAAATGATAAAAATTACTTATTTTTTTGGTTTATCCTCCAGTATTAAAACAAAAACAAGAAAGCAAGCCAAGTCTGAACACATGGATCTTTCTGTCATTTGTATGATGCTGAGCTGTTTGGATTGAAATAAAGTAACCATTTCTGAGTATGTCAAAGGAAAAATAAAAAAGAATCAGAGGGAAAAAAATCGTAGGGAAAGAGATGCAAAGGGATTGGATCTGGAATAGAAAAATGCTTGAAAAAGAGATGTTCTGGACTAAGGGGATTTCCTGGTACCTGCTAGAGGAGAATGTTACCAAAACAGGAGAGTAAGTGTAGTATTACTATGGGAAATATGTGAAGATGATCAAATAGATTGGTAAAATTTGTTTGACTAGAACAATAGTTAAGACTAAAGAAAAAAAGCCAAGTGTGGTGATGACAAGGCATGGGTTCAATCCCCAGTAACAGAGAAGGGGGGGAGGAGAACATATGTGCAACAATCTGGCATTAAAGTGTAGATGATAACATAGGTTGAAGAATAGAAATGAAGAGTATAATAAAGTTTTGTTCTTATTAAGGGGAAGAGATAGTTATCAATTAAAAAATACTAGCAGTAATTATAGAAAGAATGGGACAGGCTGAAATAAAAAATTAAAATGGAAGCAGGTCTAAATATATACATAATTATAAAAAGTATAAATGAACTATACTTGCTAGTTAAGGACAAAGGCTGCGATTTGGATTGTTAAACAATTCAGACTTGTATTGTTAACAAGAGGTAAAAGTAACGTATAAGGAAAAGCAAAGCTTGAAAGTAAATGAATAAAAACGAGGCACTCTGCTTGACTGAGGAGACATGTAGGGACCGGGTTCGGCCCTCACTGAACTTTCACCCGATCGCGTGGGTTTCTTTTCCGGGACAAGATGGCACCGTCCACGCTGCTCTTGACAGTCCCAGGATCAGAAGGACTATACATGGTGAATGGCCCACCACACTTTACAGAAAGCACAGTATTTCCAAGCTCTCTCCACTGAAGAAACCTGGAAACAGTGACGACGCAGTAGCAGTGAATATGCGTGCATCACAAGTTGTGAGCTCTCAATACGATCCCATTCCTCCATAAAATGAACCTTATTTACCAGCGTTGGTGGTCCATGGAGTATTTTCTTGTTACTTTGAAAAAAGAATTCAAGTTAGTAAATGCAGAAGAGGAATAATGGTATTAGTCACCATTTTGTAATCTAAAAGAAATCATGACTTTGGGCCAGTGGTTCTCAAGGATTAGTATGCATCCGAATCAGAGAAATATAAATTAAAACTATACTGAGGTACTATCTTGCCCCAGAAAGAATGACTATCATCAAAAAACCTACTAATAACAAATGCTGATGGGGATGTGGGGGAAAGGGAACTTTTCTACATTGTTGGTGGTAATGTAAACTAGTACAACCACTATGGAAATGTATGTGGAGAATGCTCAGAAAACTAGAACTAGAAATTCCATTTGACCCAGATATCATTCTAGGTGTTTTCCAAAACATATATTACAGGGATGTATGCATACCCATGCAGCACAATTTATAATAGTTAGATCTTGGAAATAGTAAATATGTCCATTAACAGATAAATGAATAAGGAAAATGTGGCACTTATACAAAATGAAGTACCACACTGCTGTGAAAGATAAACTTGAAGCATTTGTGAGTAAATGGATACAACTTGAAAACATAATGTTAAGGGAAATAAGTCACACACAAGCACAAATATCGCATGATCTTTCTTATATAAGAAACACTGTATACACATACACATACAAATGAGCAAAATAGAAGAGAGATAAATAGGAAATAGGGAGAAGTTCAAATACTTCCCCAAATTATATATTTTGTTCTTTCAAAAAATTTAATACATACACTACTTTGTTTCATTTATACTATAAGTTTATTTTAGTTTATTGAAAAGAAAGTTTTGTTATTAGTTTCTTTTTTGTAAGAATCTTTTTGGTTTATATCTTGTATTCTAAGTAACTACTTTGAAGATAACAATACACAGTGTATTAACTATTGTTATGAAATTTTGAGGGGCAGAATATATTATGTACAGATGCAAAGTCCCTATGATGAGTGTTAACCATTATGTATATCTAAAAAGTACCAATAAATATTTTGCTTTAAAAAAATGATATATATATACCAGTGAAATACAAATATAAAGGTAGTTTATGTATAGTAATATTAGATAAAATGGACTTAAAGACAAAAAGCAAAAAGATATATAGAATGTACACATTTAATAAAGTAAAATGTTGCATAATTTATGAAGTAAAATGATTCAATGACAGAAATTAATAAATTCACCACCACAATGGGAGATTTCACTATTCTTTTCTTGATTATTGATAGATTGAGCAGACATCTTCCCCTCAAATATATTTAAAATTTATTGTGTAAAATAGATAGATATAGGTTAGATCTTGGGTTAGGGAAAGATAAACAAGACATAAAATTGTTGACTATAAAGAAAATAGATTAGAGTTAGATGTAGCCAGATGGTAGAACACTTGCCTAGCATACTCAAATGCCTCAGTTAAATTCTTAGTACTGAAAAAAAAAATAATATTAAGAACTTTTGTTCATAAATATACCTTACAGAAAGGGAAAAGTTGTACAGAGAAGATATTTAAAGTACATAAGACTGACAAAAAATTGGTATCATAAAGAACTCCTATGGGGCTGGGGATGTCACTCAGTGGTAGAGGGCTTGCCTAGCATGCATGAGGTTCTGGGATCAATCTCCAGCACTGCAAAACAAAAATGACAAACCAAAACCAAAACCCTTACAGATCAGTTTAAAAAAACTGATATCCTACCTGGAAAATATAATGTTGAGTGAAATAAACTAGACACATAAGCTTAAATACTTTATGGCATCTCTCATTAGAGTGAGGCAAAGTACAAATAAAGAAATGATAAAAGAGGACAGATCTCATCCAACAGGGAAGTGGTCCAAAAGAACAAGGATGAGGAGCGAAGAGGACAGGATGGGGAAAGGAGAGGAATAAAGACGTACCATGTACAGGAACATCAACAATATTTTCTCAGAAGAAAGACATGACATATAATTCTATACTCATTCAGTTGGTAAAAATTTCAACAGTCTGAGCTGGGTGTGGTGGCCCATGCCTATAACCCCAATACTTGGAGGCTGAGGCAGAAGGACTACCATGAGTTCAGGTCTAGCTTTGGCTACACAGTGAGTTCAAAGCCAGCCTGATCTACATAGCAAGATTCTGTCTCAAAAACAAAAGAAAACACCAAAATTTTTCAATAGTCTGATAATACCAAGCCTTGCTGGAAATCAGTTTGGCTTTTTTCCTAAATTGGACATTTACGTACTACTATAAATTGAATTTTGTTCCCCCAAAGAAATGGTAAAACACTACCTATTGGAACCTATGAAGTGTTTGGACTTTGTACATATAACTAGCTAGGTAAAGATGATGTCATACTGGACCTAATATAAATCCAATATGACTAATACTTGTAGGAAGATACAGAGACAGATACACACAAAAAAGGAAGACAAGTGAAAATGGAGATACACATTAGAGTACTGTATCTGCAAGCCAAGGGTCCCAAGGATTGTCAGCAACCATAAGAAGCTAAGAGAAAAGCATGTAACAGAGTCTCAGACACTCCAGATAGGGAACCAACTCTGACAATGACTTGAATTGGGATTTCTGGCTTCCAGAACCATGAGAAAATACATTTCTGTTATTCAAGCCACTCAGTTTGTGGTAATTTTTTCAGTAGCCATAAGAAACTAATACACTTACCCAGTGATCCAATAATTCCATTTGTAGGTACAGATCCAACAGAAATTATTATATATGTACAGCAAGTGACTATATAAAATACTTTACAGCATTGTCTTTTGTATTAAATTCTTTTATTGGTACTTTGTAGGTATACGACACAATTACATTTCTCATTGGGAATTGTACCTTTATATAATGCATCTTGGTTCTTATTTTTTCCCCATTCC
>NW_004624748.1:4815594-4838994 GCF_000247695.1 Heterocephalus glaber | reverse complement strand
GAAATGAAATCTATGTAAGTAGGGAAGGGTGGAGGGGGTAAAGGGTGCACAGGTAATGGGGAAAAAAAATAAGAACCAAGATATATCATGTACAGGTACAAACACCCAATGATAAATGTAAACAAATTGTATACCTAAACTGTACCAATAAAAGAACTTAAAAAAAAAGAAAAGAAAAGAAAATATTATACTAAGCGAACTCAGCCAGATCCAGAAGGATGAGTATTATATGATCACACTTACATGAAATGCCCAGAATATGCTAATTCATAGAGATAGGAAGTGGGCTAGAACTATTAGGAGACATGAGGAGGGTAGAATAAAGGGTTGTTTATGATTACAAGGTTTATGTTAAGAATAATCAAGACTTACAAGGAGATAATCATGCTAGTTATACAGCATTGCTAAATTATATATCTATAGGTACTCTTTATTACATATAAAATAAAATACATGCTTAAGAAAAGTGTATTTAAAGTAAGGAATAAAAACATAACCAGAAGCTCATAAGCTCAATGGGGACATTGAAAAAACAGATTTGGAAATCTAGGTGGAAACTCTGGAAGTTTGATCTACTGAGAACACACAGAGCTGGCCAGTAGATATATTCCAGTTAGTATAAAGGCTCCATTGGTCAGGAATTTTCTTTCTCTGTACTAAACAACAACAACAAGAAAAATCATCTGACACACTTATTCCACTGGCTGCCATGAGGCCTGGAAACAGGTATATTTTTAGCTTCACTAAGGCACCCTGCCAAAATGCAGCCAACATCCCTTATCAGGCCACCCCAATTAATGGAGAGAACTGTGAGATTTACTGTGGAGGAGTAATTTGATACGGGGAGCCAGCTCATGTGGAAGCATTCAGCAGACTTACCCGGGCGACACCACATTTCCCCACTTAGGGCCCTGAGTTTCACAATGGCAGTGTCATTTGCTAATAATAAAAAGAAAAGCGAAAAATCAAAACAGGTTTCCATGTTTTTCTTTGTAGTTGATGAAGAAACATCTTTTCATTGAAGCAAAAAACTTATTTTATGAAGGAGCAATTTCTACTCTCTCCTTGGATGTTACTGCAACCCCTATACACATATGCATGTGTATGTACACACACACACGCATTTTTAATTTTCCATGTGTTTGGTTGATCGATGAGTTTTATCATTTTTTCTTCTACCAAAGAGTTACTGCTTTTGTTTTCTTACTCATAATTCTTTTATATGTAGACATTAGAAATTTTAGTCTTTATAGAAAATGCAGCTGTTTAAATATTATGCAATATAATATGTTTATGTGTGTATGTTGTATATGCACACAACCACACAGTACACTTGTGCACTCTGTGCATGTTATGGGCACATACTATCACTCACAGTGACAACCGCCAACTTCTCCACAAGTGTTACCTTGGTAAAGGTAAGCATTGTGAAGCTGTCCAAATTGTGTTTTCTTCAACATGAACATGTCCATATTTACGCTGGTCCCAGTAGGGACAAGGCAGAGCAGCACTTACTGGAGTTAGGGAATGACAGCCACCCATACCCTCAGCCAGATGTTCCTGAATGCCAGGGAGGGAAGCCAACCATGCCTGGAAGCCAACTGCTAAAGAGTCTAGTAGAACTCATGTACCATAGGCAGAGACAAATACTGCATATAAAGGGACTCAAATCAGACACCAGGATCTTGGTGAGCCAGGAACAAGCTGGCCACGCAGAAAAGCATATTGCTGGCCCAGCATTAATACTTTGACCACACAAATAAGTACTCATCACTATGGTCCCCAAAAAGGAGAATCTGAAAACTGTCACTGGAACTGACTGAACAGTTTTTATGTTCATGGTGTGTGTTGTGTTGTGCTCCATAAAGATGTGTGATATACATGTGCAGAAAGATGGGTAATACCGGGATACAGGATACAGTGTTCAGGCACAGAATGAGAATAGCATTGCATGTCAAACTGACAAAGATCCTTCAGATAGATCTGTTGATTTAATAAGACCTAGAAATAATTAAGGACTTTTCTGAGGAGGGTCAATTTACCAACATTTCTCCACTTCAACTAACCTCTTTTGGTCATATAAAATGATAACAGCTAAAATCTAAGAATGTTCTTATTTATAATTGTTTCAGAAATAAAAACTGCACAGTATCAGAGTTATATGTATAAGTAAATAAATTCCATTTGAAATAACTCCACTGGAAACATTTTTCAAAATGAATGGGAAAAATTAATACTTCAAAAATATTTTCTAAGAAGTGAATGTAACAACCAGTTTTTAAAGTACAAATTTTTAAGTTTTTCATTACTAAAAATCAAAATTGTAAAGGTGCAATTTTATATAGGAATCTACATATATAGCAAACTAAAAATATACATAGGTTTATATGTATATTTTCTCATTTTGAGAGGATTTTGGAAGTCTTCATTTAGGCTAAATAATGTCCTCAGTTAAAAGTAAAAAGTTAATACATTTTTCTTAAAACTATGGAAACAAAAAAAAATCTCATTTACTCTATTATTCACCCCAACCCTTGGTGCATATGTGTAAACCCATTAAATATAATGTTTCCTGTAACAACTGAAATTCAGAGTGACTATATAATGTTTTAAAGATACACAGGTAGTGAGTTATCCTGGGAATATGTCTGACATTCGCTGATTTGCCAGAGAAAAGTGGAGCAATCTCACCCTACCTGTGTATCAAATTGTTTCATCAGTCCTTTAGGTACCTGGCTAAATAAAGTCACAGTGCAGAGATGGAAAACACAGTTTCACAGACTTGTGGTGGTAAGCTTTGTACTTCACCTATGAGACTCTGGTGAAACATGCTTAGCTATGTTCTTTCCTGACCCTTATAAAATTAAGGTGTTTACCACCTGCTAAAGAAAGGTCATTGCTCAAGAGCCTAATCCCAGCTATCTGCTGAAAGCAAAGAATCAAGTGAAGATTTCTGCTAGGGTCTTCTGTCTGTTTTTGGAGAAGCTGGTTGGGTAAGGGCTGCATGGGTGAGTCTAGATATCCATGGATCAAGGACAGATACCACATCCTTCCAAGCAGAGATGAAGAGGTGCCTGTGTGATGTTAGCCCCCAGTTAAGGAATTCGGTGGGAAACTTAGAGCATATCCCCCACGGGTAAGGGGAGATTACTGGATATGCTTTTGAAAAAAGCGCTATTACGAAGGGTGAGTAGCTTTACACCTCTGTGAAATATGTGCTGGAGGAGGATACGATGACAGAGACTGTGATCAAAGAGAGTGACCATGGTGGAGCTAGAACACCAAGCATGGTAGATAATGGAGAAATGGACAAGAAATGGGTCACAGAGAGAGGCTATCTCTTTACCCATATGTTCTGATCAGTAGTGATGTCTATCATAGCCATGTATTACCAATACTAGCCAATCTCTGTGAAAACCCAACATGCTTAAATTGAGAGCAGATTCCAGTGGATCCCCATCTTTTGACCAGTAAGCATATTTGATTAGATTGTCTTGAAGAAACAAAAAATGATCCACGGGGAATTGCCAGGAGGAGACTCTCCCTGAGAAGTACGCCTGTCGCAGGCACTCCATGGAGCTTTGCTCCTCCATACCCTTTCACCACTGAGTCCTCTAATACTGTGAGCCAAATAAACTCCTCCTCTACGTTGTGGGTGTTAGGTACCTGGTTTCAGCAATGGGAAAGTTAACAAATACAAGGAGTAAAATCCAGAGAAATTGGAGGTAATGAAAAGTCAGTCTCAATGGCCTAAATGAATGAACAAAGACAGCCGAGAAACCTATTAAAAGGCTCCATTAGAATCTCATGGTGCCCATTGACACCATGAGCCATAAGAAAATTTGGTTAAACTACAAGGAAGATGGTTGTACTTAAAAATGCAGAGATGGGGTAGATATGGAAGATGGGGAAAACTGGATCAAAGTCTGTCCCATCATAAAGTTTTGTGTCTTTGGGAAAGCAAAACTCCATTATAGGTACACTGAGATTCTGAATCTTTATAACATCTATATAACGCCTGTGAAAACAGAATGGAAGTTCATAGGTCAGGAAATCATTCTTGAAAAAGAAAAGGATAGGGCTGTGATAGAAAGCAGGGTTCAATTTAAAAGGTAGGGTTATAAAGGAAGGCTGCTAAACTAGACACTGAGAGTCTTAAAGTTCTTTCCATGAAAGTATTCATGAATTGGTGATTTACCTGTGTTTGACCTATCCATTGTGAAGGAGTCCCCTGGAGAGAGAAATAATTAATTAAAATAAATCACTAATAAATGGTACCGTTAAGGCACAGTGGCACCTGGGATCCAGTTGAAGGTACAGAATCCTTCCAGAGTGAGAGTCCCAGTCAGACAATTAGCATCCTTCATTATACATTCTTTTTACCCTCTTTTCTTTCTACTTGTTTTGTTTCCTGTTTTCAACACAGATCCATTTTTTCTCTTTCCTATCTGATGCTTCTCTTCCTTACCTTTTCTCTTTAGTGCTCAATCTTCTTATCAGGAGATGTTAGCAGCTAATTCTTTACACCAATATGAGTTTTTGAAGTGATATGGTAGACAGAAGAGAATCCTAATAAGACTAGACTGAGTTGCAGCTGAGCCCTGAATGGTTCATTTGGAGTCTTGCCACTTTTGTCATCATTGAAAGGTCACTAGAAAGAAATGCACTCTGATTTGTTCCATGAAAAAACAGAACAAAACAAAACAACCACCAAAAAAAAGAAGTGCCAATGGAGGTTAAGAACTAATTTAAAAAGTTGAGATATCCTACTCAGCTACCTACTATACAGCAGACAGGAGATTATGTAAAGGTGCAAATTTCCAATGATGAATATAATTATATTGTATACCTAAAATGTACCAATAAAATTAAATTTAAAAAACAAAACAAAACAAAACAACCACCAACCAACAAAAAAGAAATCAACATGATGATTATCATAAGTGAGGAAATGCAGAGGGATGGAATGGAGGCCAACCATATTGTTAGACGTAACCATAACGCGTATTGCCAATGTGTTAGTTTTTACATTAGATGGTAGGTTTTCCATTGGATGGTAGTTCATATCTGTTCTGTATCTAAATCTCTATATCAATATAATCACATTTAATGGAGGAGCCCACTCATGGGCCCCTGAGAACAGCATGTTGTAAATAGGATCATAACTAATCCTAGTCCAATGTCATGCACCTGAGGCTCCATCTCCCCCAAAATATTTGGGCTTGTTCAAATTTGTTCATGATTCCAGAAACTGGCACTTCTGGCTCTCTTTGGTTTTCATAGGGGGCTAGAAATTGGAACCATTTTCTCCCAAGCAAACTCTGTGGCTAACAGTATGGCTAAGCAATCTAGACTAAGCATGCAGGACTGTGTACTCAGGATTTCATGTGCCAATTTACTTGGAAAGCTCAATCGATGAAAATAAAGAAATCCAAGACTAAAAATTCATTAAGTTCAAGTGAAATCATCTCTGTGGATAGGAAAAAAAAACAAACCCAAAAGATCAAAATCAGTTCCTACTGAAAAGAAGAGCTTAAGCTGCTGGGAACCTCTTAGAGATGTATGGATAACAAATAGGGTTGGCAGGAAGTAGTAGCCAAAAATATGAAACCACAATACTGACACTGAGAAAATAAGTGTTAATCAGGGATTATGGAGGGGATTTTTAAAAGTCAACAAACAAAAACATGACAACAAAATGGTAGAGAATAAGAAAATCTGATTTTCATTGCCTGTGTTCAGAATGTAATGTTTTGGGTATATTTTTTTTTTCGGTAAACATTCCTACTACCTGTTTTTGAAATGGTGAGGCTGCTTTTCAGTTTTAAAAACAATATATTTCAGGCATCTCAAGTACCCCACATTCCACAGGCTAAAATCAAGACAGAATTGACAGAACACAATTCTACTTCACTTGACTGTATTTAAGAGTTTTAAACTCTTCTTGAAGGCTTTCTGGAGAGTGGTTGAGAAATAGCACTGACACAGGGTCAGGTATACTCAAAGGATGTGCATGTCAGAGAGAGGAGGTTGGCCAACCTGGGAGCACTGGATCATCAGGATGTACATTTGCAGGACTTCACATCTCTGGTGACACATCATTGATCTTGGATTCTATTCCATGGGATTTTTCTTTATGGTAAGGCCAATACATGAGAAAAGAGAAGGTATTATAGGTATGTTTCTCATATTTCTTTCATCTTCTACCCTGTAAATAAAAGGGCAATGATATTACTGAGTAAATGTTCTTAAGAAAAATTTGATTTCCTTTTATGCTTAGAAAGTTTACTATAGGAACAGTCACGGCCACTGTTTACAGTAGACATTGTTACCTTCTTAATTAAACTCTGAAGTATTTACTATGCTTAGGTAAATCACATATCTTTCCTTGTGAGTACAACTTGTTCAGGTTTATACATACCATTGTGTAATTTCCTGGGAGCACTTTCCAGTTGAAAAGCATGGTGCTAGATGTACTTTTGTGCAAGAGGATATGAAAGTTTTGTTTTTCCTTCAGTACTGGGGATTGAACCCAGGGTTTTCACTACATCTCTAATCCTTTTAATATGATTATTAATATTTTTATTTTGAGATGGAGTTTCACTAAGTCATTTAGTTGCCCCGTGTGGGCTGGAACTTGTAGTTCTCTTGTCTCAGCAGCTCATAGTGCTAGGATTACAGGAGTGTGCCACGATGCCCAGCTGGGTTTTTCCTCTTTAAAACACTCGCCAAAGAGGGCAGCTAACAATGTGTGTGTGTGTGTGTGTGTGTGTGTGTGTCTGTTTTTAAGTGAATTTGGTTTTAATCAGTGGAAGATCCAAGAATATTGATAAAGTAGGAGAAAAAATAAATCAGGCCTTTTACAAAAGAATTTGAATAGAAAGACCCATGACTAAAAGTGGAAAGTTTGTCATACAGTGAAATCATAAAAAGAAAATATACAAATAAATACAGCTGAGCAATCCAGAGACTTCCCTGGAAGGGAAGCCCTTCTTGAGGCTTCAATCCATGAAGTATACTAATACCATTCTGTAGTCTTCTGTCATGCTTTTAAATGTCTGCAATATCAAAATAGTCCCTATTATTAGGAAAAAATATCCAATCATGAACAGAACCCAGATGATGGCATAAAACATTACTCCTGTCATCATGTCATTGTTTAGTCCAACCCCTAGCTGTGTTCCATGAGAAGATGTGAAGATATCTGCTGCTCTGATGCTGTGCTCCATGCCAGCCACGTGAAAGGTGCTGCTGTTGACATGGTCTCTCTGGTTTCATGGAGTTGTGGGCTCTGGGTGGCAGAAGTGATAGCAGTACAAAATCATCAAAGACAAAGTGAGTCGTCTACTGTCAAGGATGCCTTGGCCTGTGGAGATCTTTGATGATGGTGAAGTTATCATGCTGTTCCTAGAAATGAACTCCCCCTTTCTAGAGAAGGAGATGAAAGTGTTGCTTGATCTGTATAAGAGGAAAAAGTGTATGTTGGGTAGCCAAAATGACTTAAGTTATTACAGTGGATTGGCGGGGTCTATGTCAAGTTAACAGACCCCCAAACTCCTTGATTATAGCAGCCTGGTGCCCCTTGAGTAAGAACCCTGCTATCTCTCACACAACTAGACCTGAGTTCAGAATTAAGAGGCAGAAATGGGAGTGTCTTTTCTCACTATTATATCCAATAACCCACTTACAGCAAATTTTCACTTCTTTTTTTTTTTTTTTTTGGTTCTGGGGATCGAACTCAGGACCTTGTACTTGTGAACCAGGCAGTGGAATTGAGCTAAATCCCTGGCTCTGAATTTTCATTTCTTATCCTGGTAACTTTGAGCTGCTCTGGTTTGAGAGTCTTAGTTTCCAAGGAGGAAATCTTTCCACTACGGGGAGAAAACAATTGTTCGATGAAATGGGAAGATGAGACTTCCACTTGGTCATTTTGGGGTTCTTGCTCTGTTGAGCCAAGGTAGAAAAAGGATTATCTATTGGCTGGAGTTACTGATCTTCATTACCCAAAGGAAATACAGTTGTGCCTCAAAGGCAGATAATGAGAGCTATGTTTTAAACCCAGAATATTTTCGGTGATGCCTTTTGGTATTTCCATGCCTGAGGTTAAGTGTTAATAAAAGTGATTGAAACAAATAAACAAAAACCTTAATTGACTTCTCAGTCCTTTGGAAATAAAGGTTTGGGTTATTCCACTGGACAAGGAACCCTCACCAGCAGAGGTTCTGGCTGGTGGGGAAAATACAGAATGGGTAATCAAAGGAAGAAATTAGAGATAACAATAATGGTCTCATAGCCAAATAAAGAAATTAGGACTGTATAGCTTTGGATATTTTCTCTTTGCTTCTTGTATACTTTTAATTTGTGTATGCTAACCATGTTCTTCTTTTTCCTTCTTCTCATTTTACATGGCACCTTCCTGTGCCTGGCTTTCTCAGGCATCCCAGATGCCTATTTCCATTGAACCCCACTAGTACATAGCCTAGGTGTTATGGTTCAGATCTAAGATGTCCCCAAAAGTCTCACATTCAGAGGTATCTTGGTCAGAAAGGGTGGGTCACTGCGGGGGCAAGGGTGGGGTGGAAAGGCATATTCTTATCCCAGCCTCCTGTTTTTGTTCTTCCTGGCTGCTATATGGTGAATATCTTTCCTCCACCATGCCCTTCTGCCATGCCAGTTCTGCCTTGGAGCCAGCCATCATGGACTGAATCCACTGAAACTCTGAGCCAAAATAAATCTCTCCTCTTTTAAGTTGTGGATGTTGAGTATTTTGTCCCAATGATAGGAAAGTGAATAACACACTGGAAACCTCTTTGCCATCCAGTTGTCCTTGGCTATACCTGATTCCCCTGAACCTCATCACTGGAGAAGGGGATCTCTTCTATGGTATCCTATCAAAGCCCTAGGGTATGTAGTAGCTGGTCCCTATATATAGTATTTCTATATTCTGTAGAGGTTCTTTTTACCTCCAATAAGCCTCTATTTCTCCAATCCCGTTAGAGTTAATAATTATTTAAATTAAAAATTTGCCTGTTAAAATTCCTGCCTGGTTTCTGTCCACTGGTTGGATGCTAAGTAATATATAGAAAAACTTTTTAAATGAATACTGACCTTGTTATGGAATGAACTATGTCCTCCCAAAAAGATTTAGTAAAGTCCTCACCTCTAGTACCTCAGAATGTGATCTTACTTGGAAATAGGGTCATTGCAGATGTAACTAGTTAAGATACCATCATACTGGAGTAGGGTGGGCTCCTGATCCAATATGATCGGTGTCCTTATAACAAGGCAGTTATGTGAAGACAAAGGGAGAAAGTCCCATGATGATGGAGCAAAGAATGGAGTGATGTATCTACAAGCTAAGGAACATCAAGGTTTGCTTGGAACCATCAGAAACCAGAAGATCAAGGACTCTTCCTTAGAAGTTTTGGTGAGGGCATGGCCCTGCCAAAACTTTGGTCTTGGACTTCCAGCCTCCAGAACTGTGAAAAAATAGATTTCTGCTGTTTTAAGCCACCTAATTTGTGTTATTTTGTTATGATAGCCCTAAACAAACATAGACCCTTCTCTCAGGCCATCCACAAAAATTAATCTAAAATAAATCATAAAGTTTGGTGTGTTGTTTAGTGATAGAGCACATGCTTAGCATGCTTGAAACCCTGCATTTGGGCCAGGGATTTAGCTCAGTGGTTCTAGTGCCTGCTTGCAAGCACAAGGTCCCGAGTTCTATCCCTGGTACCAAAAAAACAAAAACAAAAACAAGAACAAAACAAAACCCTGCATTAAATCCCCACCACTGCCAACAAACAAAAAACAATGGATCACAGATCTAAGTATAAAATCTGAACTTATAAAATTTCTGGAAAAAAATAAGAGAAAAATCTTTGTGTCTCTGGTGCAAACAAAATTTTCTTAGCTAGAACACAAAAGAAACCATAAAAGAAATGGTTGATAAGTTGGACCTCATTGAAATTTAAAACTTTTGGTCTTTGAAAATCACAGCTAAGAAAATAAAAAGGCAAACCACAGAGTAGGAGAAATATTCACAACAAATCTATCAGACAAAGAATATATCTAGAATACATAAAGTACTTTTACAACAAAATAACAAAAAGTCAAACAATCTAACTAAAAGTGAACAAAATATTTGAACACTTTATCCACACCCTAGACGCATGAAAGGGTGCTCAATATCAGTCATTAGAGGAATGCAAATTAAAGTCACACTTAAATACCACTACATACCTATTAGAATGACCAAAATTAAAATGACTAACCATAACAAGTACTGATAAGGAGATGAAGCCTGGTAGTATGATAAGTGGTAGAATTTTCATGAACTTCCAGTAGAAATATACAATGGCACAATCATTTTAGAAAACCGTTTGGCAGTGCCTCTGAAGTTCAAGTACGCAAATCCCTACAAACCAACCATTTCCCCCCTAAGTCTTTATCTAAGAGAAAAGGTGTTGGTCCACACAAACACTTGTACACAAACGTTTGTAGAAGTTTTATTTGTAACGGCTCCAAACTGGAAATAACTCACCAGCTATAAGTGAATAATAATTATATATCCATGAAATGGAATAATACTCAGGGGGAGAAAAGAAACAAAGAAACAAATTACCCAAGTGTGGTGACATACACCTAGAATCCCAACAGGAGGATTGCAAATTTGAACCTAGCCTGGATGACTGAGAAATTTAGGGAAACCCTGTCTCAAAAAGGGGAGGGAACTGGGGACATAGCTCAGTGGAAAGGACCTGGGTTCAGTCCTTAGTACTGAAAAAACAAAGAAGGAAGGAAGGAGAGGGGGAGGGAGAAAGAAAGAAAAGAAAAGAAAGAAAGAAAGAAAAAAGAAAGAAAGAAGAAAGAAAGGCCAAAAAAAGAGAAGAAAGGGAAGGAGGATGGATTTACGCAACATGGATAAACCTTAAAATAATTATACTCACTGAAAGAAGACAATACATACTGCATTATTCCATTTATATAAAATTATAGAAAATAAAAGCTAATTTATGTAGACAGAAGGCAGATCAGTGGTTGCCTAGGGACATGTTGGTTAGAAGCAGGCTGAAGGAAGGGATGGACTTCAAAAAAGCATGAGAACTTTTTAGGTCCATGGAAATGTTCAGGATCCCGTTTGTGCAAATGATTTCACAGTAGTATATGCTTATCAAAAGGTGCACTTTAAATTGATGCAGTTTATTGTGCAAAATTATGTATCAGTAAACTTGTTAAAATGGTGGAGAGGAAGAACAAGTATTGGCTGGGTAATGACATGTGCCATCTCACTGTTTCTCATTCTAGAAGGATGTTGAATTCCTCAGTTGGACAAAATGGCCACCCTAGATTCCAAAATGTGGGATGACTTTCCTTGTCCATTGTCCTCCGTGGTACCCCTACAGAGACATTGAGGAGGATCTTGTGTATTTTTTGCCTTGGCACTTCCTGTCCTATTGGTACTTGGTGGGTCCATGAATTGTATAATCACAGACTCCTTTTCGTCAGGCTTGGGTTTTTCCGGCAATACAGTGCTCCTTAAATCCTCCTTGACTGACTTTCAGTTTCAGTTTGAAGGGAGTTCATTAACTAGTAATACTAGCTAATTGCTGAGCCATGAATGTTGAATAAGAATCCAACTTTTGAATTTTTTCATTTTTAGTTGCAGTTCTAATAGCATCAGTTTATGCCATTTTCTATAGATGCCACCTCAGACAGGATGGTATGGAGGCTGAGCGGCTAATGGGCCAATAATATGACTTCTCCTTCAGCAGCCCAGGCAATAATGTCTCTCATGGGCTGGATAGTGGTCTATTACTTTCACCTAAACAGGGAAAGGACCTGGGGACCAGGAGTTCCAATCCCAGGCCTCTCTTGTGGGTTTTCTTTACCCATCACTGCATTACCTATAATAAGGGGGAAGTATTACAAAGATTTTTAAATAAGAATGTATAATTAGGCAGGGAATTACATATCTGTAATCTCAGCTCCTCAGGAGGCTGAGGCAGGAGGTCTGCAAGTTCCAGGCCAAGCCTGGGCTATATAATAAGGCTCAGTTTTTAAAAACATTAAAAAATGATATATAAGATGCTCAAAGAGAAAAATGAAAGCACAGTGGCTATTAAATCAAATGAAAGATTATAGAAGAAAAGGAGCCAGAAATTAAACTGGTATGAAAAAATAGTGAAGAGGAGATAAAGAATAGAGACTGAGTACTGAAGGCTTTTAGAGAAGTGTTTCACTGTGAAGGGGAGCAGAGACATGGGGAAGTAGCTAGAAAGAAATGTGGTATCTTACAAGATAAGATATGCTAGAGACTTTCTGCTGATAGAAATACATACCTTGTGATTTGGCAGTTCTATTCCTAGGTATAAAATCAACAGAAAGGGCTGTACATGTGCACAAAAAGACAGGAGCAAGAATGTCCTTAGCTGAATTATTTGTAATAGCTCCAACTGGCAACCATCCAAACATCCAACAGCAGCAGGTCATTATATCTTAGTCCATTTGTGCTGCTATAACAGGATATCTGAGACTGTCATTTATAAGAACAGAAACTTATTCTCACAGTTCTGGAGACAGGAAAGTTCAAGATCAAGACACCTTCAGGTGTCTTTCTCTCCATCCACATAGTGCATGGAATGTTGAATTTCCCAAAGGGAGGACTGCTATGTGCTCACCTGGCAGTAGAGGAGAAGAGAGAGACAGCCCACTCTCAGAATTTCTTAGCCCAAGGTGGCATTAGTTCATTTATGGCAGATCTAAACATCTCCTGTTAGGCCTCACTTCTCAGTAGTGTTGTGCTGGGGATTAAGTTTCCAGTACATGAATTTGAGGAGACAAAAAGAAATGATTTTGAACCCAGGGCATTTGCACTAAGCTACTCCACCAGCTCTTTTTATTTTATTTTATTTTGAGACAGGATCTCACTAAGCCACTCAGTTGCCTGGGCTGGGCTCAAACTTGTGATTTGCCTACTTCAGCCTCCCAAAATGCTGAGATTACAGCCAGGCACCACTGCGCCCAGTTGCCAAAAATGTTTAAACCATAATAGATTAAATAAAGTGTGAGTAAAAATAAATACACAAATAACAGGATATATACAAAATTGAAAATAACTGGATGAATTACAGCTATATGCATGAGTGACTCTCATAAACATAATATTAGGCAAAAGATGCCAGACACAAAATGATTGTCTTTGGGCAGGATAAAGGTAAGTAGAGGATAGTAGTAATTGGAAGTAGACATCAAGAGGCTCTCTGGGGTTCTGGTGATGTTTATTTTTTGAACATATGGTGGTTAAATATGTGTATATATTTTGTGTGATTTATCAGACTGTTTACTTTTAAAAATTCATATACTATAAAGTTGACTATCAAACATTTTTATTTTATTAATTAGTTAATTAATGTTGTGGTACTGGGTTTGAACTCAGGGCCTTCACACTGAGCTACACTCTAGCCCTTTTCATACTTTTTGAGACAGGGTCTCTCAGTTGCCCAGGTACAGAGAGCATCTGATTCAGAGTGATGCCACAAAGTGCGATGGGACCACAGTGAGGAGGAATAAACTTTTTCTTTCTTGGGATGAGGAGAAGAATAGAATTAGTTTTTCCAAGATAAACAGGAGAGTCTCAGTCTAAAGAGAAGGATATTTCAAGTGTTCTGGAATTACTTATGTCCTGTTAAGTGACAGTTGAATTCCCATTTACGCTGAAATACTCAGGGTCAGCAAATGTGGGCAGTTTATTCAGGTCAATTTTTGAATGCAGGTTCATTAGACACTAAACTACACAATCTTTCCACATGCTATACTTGGAGATGTGCCAGCAGTTGAGTAAATCATGCTCCTACTTCCTAAGGGTCAAATGTCAGATATTTTGTCCCAGGAACAGAGAATCTAATACATGCAGTTAATGCCTATATACCCACCATCTGGATGCTGTAATTGATATCTATTGTCTGGTTTATCACTTATCTATCCATCTATCTTGGACTGACTGTTTGTGTTTCCCCTAAATATATATGCCAAAGCCCTAGGAAATCATTAAACTTGATTGAAGTCATAAGGGTGGATGAGGCTTGGATCTGATAGGATTGGTATCTTTTTAAGAAGAGACATCAGAGAGTCACATACTCTCTTCCCACATGTGCACAAGGAAGAGATTCTGTGAACACACAAGGAGATGGTGGCAGGAACCAGCCGAGAGAAGAGTACTCAACACAGTCTACCTGCACTAAACCCTGATCTTACCCTTTTCAATCTCCAGAACTATGAGAAAGAAATTTCTATTGTATAACCATTGAGTCTGTGTTGTTTTGTTGTGGCAGACCAAGCTGCCTAGTCACCACCTGCTTTGATGCATTCACAGGAAGTTGCAGATATCAGTAAACTTCACTCCTAAACATGTCAGCATGCATATCGTTAACCAGAGACCAACATGGCCTTTTTTGTACTAGTAAAGATAAATAGATACTATATAATAATTTTAAATTATGAAAAATTTTACTATAAAGTTTGTGTTTAAAAGTATATATTAAATTATTTTAAAATATAAAAATTATGCATATATGTATATTTATACATTACATAATATACAACATTTATTTTAATATATTACATTTAATATACTTAAAAATAATTATAGCCACAAGTATGTATACGTGTTTGTGTGTGCATAGACACTAAATTATTAATTAACCTCTGAAGAGAGTCACGAGGGACAGGAAAGCAGGTAATACTTTTACCTAGTATTATTTCAATGAGTTTTACATGAGGTTTTAGAGGTAGTGGTTATTAAATATACTATTTTTCATGTGACAATTTATTTTTTCCTTCATACATATCTCTAAAAGATAAGGGCTCCATTTAAAGCAAAAATACCATCAGCACACCTTTAAAAAAATTACTAGCAATCATCTGGTCAGTATTCACCTTTTAATTGTCTCAGACATCTCAAAATGTTTTCATAGCTTTTACTTTTAAATCAGTGTTCAACTAAAGCCCACACAATGGAATTAGTGATAAATCTTTTTAAACATTTTAAAATCCGTATTTCCTTCTTTGGCTCCCTTTTGTTTCTCTTTCTCAATTTGTGTTACACTTGGGTGATGTGTCCCATCCGGTCTCCTTGGGGCTCAAGTTTGCAGATGGCATCCCTTGTTCCTTTGATGTTGGTTGGTAGGAGCTTCTGTCCTCAAATTTTCCTATAAATTGGTGATTAAGCCTAGAAGTTTGACTAGATTCAGGTTCAATATTTTTCCAAGGAACCTTCATAGGTAGTGATATGTTTCTTTGCCAATCTCAAGACATTATGGAGTGAACAGCATGTGTATTAGAGATGTAGGTTGTTTTAAACTTTCAGTGGAAGGAGTAAATGTCACCATGAGGAGCAATACTTGCTGGTCCCTCGACTCCCTGGACAACATGAAGAGTGGAATTGTGACTCTATGAAAAGGGCAGAGAACTGGGGTCCCAGGCTGGATTGGCCTGCTGTTAGGTCTGATCTTCAGGTCCCTCAGCTAGAGAATTAAAATATTCACCCTTTCAGTGTTTTGAACTCATTCATTCACTTACTCAGTTACTTAATTCGAGGCAGGATTTTGAAGCTTCTGGTCCCCTCATTTACCTAACCCTTTTCAGATCTCTGGGAAAGATCCTAGCAAGATATTCACAGGGTCATGTGTTTTTGTAAAGCTGACAAAAACAAGACATTTTAACCACAACCAGCTAACGGCTGTGCCTTTTTCATTCCAACTTCCCCTCTGTTATACTTCCCCTTGTGGTGGGTAGTGGTGGAACAGCCACCAGCACTTTCGGGATCTGGCTAAGGGGAAGTTGAGTTGGGGACCCACTTAGTGAAGGTTCTGTAGGATGTACCTAAGGGATTCAGAGTCATTTCACATATAATTAGATTATCATCAGCTCTCCAGATGCAGTGATGGCTCCAAGTGTTCTCCAGCTGTCCCTTGTGCCTGATTATCTGATATTGTGGCATGAGGAGGTGACTAAGAGATCTCATGGCCTAATAAATGAGTCCACAGTGCCCAGTACCAGAAGTGATGGGTACTAGAAGATAAACAAGGTTTGAAATACAGAGCCAGAAGCTACTCTGTGGAACATTCCTCTGGTCATGAGAGGTGAAAACCATCATTGAGAATCTGGTTCTGCTGAATGGGAGGTTCTGCTCTGTCAGGAATATGCCTAATGCTGCCCTGAAGTCTTACAGTTCACATTTGAAGAAGCCCGATATAGTTCCTCCCAAATGATATAGCACTCCTCAACCCTTACAAGGCACTACCAATCATGGGCTGTAAGGTGAAGGAAACATTTCTAATTTATCAATAATGTAAAACAAACACCAATCAATTATGTCAGAAAAAAAATTCACTGCAGGGCCAATCAAAAGTGACTTGATGAAGCCACAAGTGTCCAAGAAAATGCTGAAAGAACTGTGAAATTTGATGATATCACTGGCATGATTCTTATTAATGGGTATTTATTTACTTTTTGTTCCAAGACACATCCTTCTTAAAATCAGTGAACGTATCTGTGTGCTCATTTAACTTTGCCAAGTGGTTGGTGCTCTGACTTCAGAACTTCAGGCTCTGACTCTTGTTCATTATTTTTTTATTTCTGTTATTCTATTACTTGACACTATTATATGACAAGTACTCAGCTAAAAGTATTACACATAGAATCTCAACTCTTCACAACAATCCAGGTGTTAATCATGTTGCATAAAATTAATTAATTAAAAAATATCTATCAAGCACCCCTGTTTGCAAGGCATGGTGGTAAGCCCAGCTGGATAAATTGGACCTGGTCCCACCCTTTCACTTGGAGTTGATGTGATAGCAAGAAAGACAGACATTAACTATGAGGTGATGCCTGCAATGAAGTATGTAGGTTACAAGGATCTCCTACATGGTCTGAGGAATTAGGTGAGAGGCCATGTGAGAGTGAGAAGCACTCTTTCTACTTTTTTGGACTATTATGCACAATGTTGCTATGAACATTCATGTACAAGTTTCTGTGTGAACACGTGCTGTCATTTCTCTTGGGTGTGTACTTAGGAATGAAATTTCAGAGTCAACTTTTGTGGAGCTTCTGGCCTGTTTTCCGAAAAGCATACCATTTTACACTCCCACTAGTGTATGAGGGTTCTATTTTTTTTTTTATGATCTCACCAACCTTTGTTTTTTATCTTTTAAAAAATTTTTTTATTACAGTTATCCTCGTGGACATGAAGTCATTTCTCTCATGGCTAATTCTATAACATTTTATCATTGGAATAAAATAAGTTTCTAAACATTAGTAACAATACTTATTTTCTTTAGGTAAAGCATTATCTGTATCCCAGTTTTCTCTGACATTCTGTGATTCTTTATTTCAAATGTATCTCTTCTTTTCTGAACTTTAGAATTTATTCATGAAAGTTGTCCTTGAGTGTTTTTATTTTCTATAACATCACTAACTTTAAAAAAAAGTTACTTATGCTTAGAATTTATCACAGAAATATGGCTTTCATATCTCCAGTTATGGTATTTTACTGCTTCCTTGCCAATGATGACAGACCCTGTACTCCATATGTCAGAACAGCCAACAGTGACACATTTGCATTTAGACCAACCTGACCTACCCTTCAAGTGCCCAGGAAGGCCACTTGCAGGGAATAGAAGAAATAAGATCCTTCTGAATTCCCTGTAGACATGCCCAGGAAATCTGTATCAGTTAGGGTTCACTAGAGGAACAGATTTAATTAAAAAAAAAATATATATATGTAGGCATACAGTGGCCATCTGCAGAGTCAGCTGTGGAAGAGTGCAAGAGAGCTGTCTGTGTGTTGGAGAGCCAGAGGATCCAGTCAAAAATCAAAGGCCTGGAGCTCACTGCAGAGTCCTCTGTGAATCAGCATCAGGAAGCCTAAGGGTCTGTGCTGGAAGGCTGAAGAATCTGTGGTAGAAACCCACAGATGGAGGTCCAAAGGCAACAGTGAAGAATGGAGTTTCTCTAAAGAGGCAAAAGCAAAGACTTCCTTTCTCTTTCCCTTTTTATTCCATCAAGGCTACAAGCCTATTGGCTGGTGCCACCCACACCCAGGGTGGGTCTGTCCTCCTCAGTGAGTCAGTCATCCAGACACACCTTAGAATTGTGCTAAACCAATCTGCTAGGCATTTCTTATTGAACTTGACACTACAATTAACTATCACAAATTCCATCAAGACTGGCAGGCTCTTGGTTCTTACAGTGAAAGTAATAATCCAGAGGCTATGAGATGTTGGCCATCCTAATCATTTTTCTTTATTTTTCCCGAACTGAGATAGTGTTTCAATTCTATATAAATAAATATCAAACTACTCAAGGTTCAGTCACCAAGAGTTTGAGATCGTTTGAGTCTGGAAAGTGCTATAATAAAGCTAAGCTTCTTTTCAAGTTTCATATCATATCACTTAGTATTAGAATTAGGTTTAGCTACAGTTACAGGATAAAAATGGCTTATAGGGCCTGGGATTTAGCTCAGTGGCACCACACCTACCTCGCAAGTGCAAGGTCCTGAGGTTGATCCCCGGTACAAAAAAAAAAAAAAAAAGACTTCTATGAGAGAGTTCTTTCTCTAATGTACAAGTCTGGTGATAAGCAGTCTAGGGTTCATATGGCAGCTCCATAGTGCCAGGGACCAAAGAAACTGCTATTTTGTTGTTCTGTTATGCATAGCATCCACGTCTAACATAACTGTGGCTCAAAGTGAGCTGCTGGGGCTCTAACCATTACCTTCTCCTTCCAGCTATCAAAGGACATTATCAGAAGACAGTAGAAAGAAGGCACATATCCCATCCTTTGAGAATACCTCCTGGGAATTTTATACACCACATTTGTCTATTCCATGTGAGCCAGAAGAACTTAGTAACACAGTCATACCTTGCTAGAAATGAGGTCAGGAAATAGTGTCATTCTCTATAGCCATATGATCAGCTAAAAACTGAAGATTTTGTCTAAACAAGGGTAAAACAGAACAAATATTGGAAGATAAGTAACAATCTTAAATATAGCATCTAAGAATCATTATCCCTTTCTTGATATCCTGAATGCTAAATGAGCAAGCTCAAAGTTCAACTTCCACTTTGAAACCCACAAGAGAAGGCAGGTGTACTTTAAAAGCTAGGAAAATAAGGTTTCATCATGAATCTCAGAGATTTTTCCTTTTTAAATCCTCTTTTATTAACTGAGAGTGTTCTTGAAAACTACAGAGAATAAACCTCTCCATGAATTGATAAGGCAAGTTGCAGGCCCTATTAATTTTCCCTTCACTTCACAAGATTTAGGGTATTGACTCTGACCTTCAACATGTCTGGACCTTGGCAAACCTATTGGTTTCCTTACCTTTTCTCTTTCCCTACTCCAGACCATCTTCTACATTGCGGATAGAATTACTAAGTCTCTCTTGCATAAAACCCTCCTTTGGACTGGGGATGTAGCTCACTGGTAGAACATTTGCCTAGCATGTTCCAGGCCCTAGGTTCCATCACCACCAGCACAAATACAAATACAAACAAATGAAATTCCTTTAGCTCCTTCTTACTCATAGGAGAAAGAATCCTTTGCCTGCCATGTATGAACCTTCAGTACTTCCCCAGCCTTCTTTCTGGCATCCTCCCAGCCCCACGCCACTCCTTGGACCTTACCAGCCCTATGCCCATGCACACTGCCTCTTCTACTTGTAATGTCCCACTCTTTAGACTAAGTCTTCCTGCTTATTTCTGAAAAACCAATCTATATTAAATATGAGGGGTTTTTTTGGTGGTGGTAGTGGTGGTATTGGTAATTGAACCCAGGGCCTTCACATTGATCTACATCCCCATCCCTTTTTATTTTGAGACAGGGTCTCGCTAAGCCACTGAGTTGCCCAGGTTGGACTTGAACTTGTGATTCTCCTGCCTCAGATTCCCAGAGTGCTGGGATTAGATGCCACCACCCCTAGCTTCTGTTCTTCCCCTTATCCCAAGGGAAAACAAAAGGTGATTGACCCCTCTACTGTGTGTTCCCATTGCATGTTCTTTCCATCATCATCCTGTAATGATTTCTTTATGAGACCTTTGCCCCAAGAACTCTGTGAGCTCCTCAGAGCAGAGCCTCCTGTCTTATCAAGCCACCTACAAACTCAGGATCTGCCTAGTTTTTCACAGGAACACAGAAGAGCAACTGAAGCTTGTGGTCAGGCCAACAAAAATTAATTCACAAAAATTCTTTCTAGCAATGACCAGAATCATATTTGTCTTTCTTTTTTCCTTTTATGTTTTTAATATATTAAAAAAGTAACAGTACAAATGCTGAGATTAGTATTTAAAAAGGACCCAAATTTTTCAAGGAATGAATTTTATAAACAATTTTGTAATGAAAGGGAAATATCATCTTGATACATACAAAGCTTTAAGGTTTTAAAATTTTAAAAGCAGTAGAATGTTAACATTAAATTCTTTCCAATGTTCAAACAAAAATCAACTTGTATAATCTCTGTAATAAAATGTGACCTTGGTACAGGTTTTGGCCACTTGGAAAATGTTAAAATTTCTGAAATTTGAGTGATAGAGGCAGCACATAAAAACTTCATGAATCTTTTTTCCCAAAAAGAATACTTTTAGTAAAACATTTCATTCACTATTTTATGAGTATGCATTGATATTTTTGTTCTTCCTGAAAAAGCAAATTTACATTAATACTGTAATTTTCCATTAAAAATATATACATACAGATATTTCATGTACAGATACTTAACTTCCTGAGTGACCAGTCATACATCAAACATGATTTAATAAAAAATTTCTAAAATTTTAGAATGAAATAGCATATGTAGATTTATACTTGCACAGGGTAAAGCCACAAAGAGCATCTCACAGAACTTATACTTAAATTCTCTAAATTAACCAAAATGATTTATCCTCTAACAACCAATAACTTTCCGTAACTTAAAAAAACAAAATGCTCAAAAATCGTATTTTCTAATTTATTAAGAAAATACAGATAGCCATCTGATTAGCTGATAGCTATCATTATGGACTTTCTATTATATACACCAAAACTGGATTCACTTAGCATGGAATTTCTTGCAGTACAAAAAATTAAAATATTTGCTTTATAATACAACCATCTATGAGGTCTGATCAAAGTATATGGGAATGTTTAGATTTTAAAAATGTGTTACAGTAAAAGACACAATGCCATTATGTCATTATTATAGATGTGTCTTTTTCTTGGTACTGGGAATTGAACTTGGGTCCTTGCGCTTGCGGGGAAGATGTGTCTTTTACTATAAATTTTTTTTCAAAATCTAAGCATTGCATTTTAAAAATTCATGTCTGGTGTACAATCCACCCTTCTGAAGCTGTCTAGAGGATTAGGAACTATGACACTTTCTTTTGCATAAAACCCTTTCCGCTTCATAAAGCCCTGAGGCGAAAGGTTATTTGAAATAAGACTGGAACCACAATTCTTCTCATTCCTGTATTAAACTGTAGCTATATATTTTTTTAAAAAACTAGAAAAGCTTCTCTGTACAATTTTTCAAAATATTTTTAGCTCAACTTAGTCTAAAGAACCTAAAATGGCCTTATAAAACAATGTCCTTTTAATATTTGCTAGTGTCGAGATGACTGGCTTTTTCCATCTCTACTACTGTCCCTTCTGTTATCATAATCATGGCTCCAGCCATCATGATTCCTATCTTCATAGAGGAAATCTTCTCTGCTTCCTCTGTAATGGTGGTCAGACCCAGGATCGGTGTAACGCTGTTCTCGACTATAATGTCTATCTACTAGGTAGGGATGAGAATTCTGTCTGATTTTACAGTGTGATGGTGGTGTATTCTGGCACCACTGGGAGCTTGAAGACTGGTTAAAAGTATGATTATGTGACTGAACTGATGGTGAAAATCCTGATTGATCCACATGTGGAGAGCCAAATTTCCCACCTTATGACATTTGTCTTAAAACATTGTTCATCACTGCTTGTTTCTGATAATGTTCTGGAGAAGAGAATGATCTCTGAATTATCTGTGATGATGGTGTTGTGTTATCTCCAGTCCTTTCATATCTGCTAGGAGATGTGGAGGTAGGGCTTGAATTTCCAACATGATGCTGGGGGTATGATAAACTAACATCCTGTGAGGCATGACTGGTAGAACAGCTCAAAAAGCAGCTCCTCAGTCACTTTAGTTTCAAGGTTGCCCACAAAGAGAGTGTGGTCCACTTCCGCAGCCGCCACCCCCATCTCAATGTCACCCCCCTCCCTACTCAGTATATATTTGTTTTTCTTAACTAAATTGAACTGAATACCAACAGACTGGGTTGAGGGCTTAAGAGACACATAACATTCATTTGTTAACTCATGGGAACAGGTTGGATTCTGGTCGTTCAGCAAGGAGGCTACTACAGGTGTCTGAGGGAAATAAGAGGGTGATTCTGCCATTAGAACCAACTAGTGAGAACACAGAATTTTAGGGACCTGCTGGTGGTACACCTGCAGCTTTGCCATTAGTAAAAACACCACATTCTTCTCATTCTAAACAACAATGCCTTCTGAGCCATCAGTATAAACATTTTGTCCTGAATAAGATGAAACCAAAGATTTACCATCTTAATAATGGACAGAAGTTTGCATACGGCCTGTAATAGCTCTTACCATCCTGGATGAGGTTTATTTTAGGAATCTAGAAACAGCAGGGACTATAATGATGCTGAAGCCTCCACTCTTCACTGAAGACTGTGCTACTTAAGGAACTCACTTCCTGCATTGCCAGGTTGTGCCTGTTCTCTCCACATACCATAAAGCAAATACTGGATTCCATCTATCCAGGCTGGGACTGTGTGAGGAAATAAGCAGGGGTACTTGTTGAGGAATCTTTTCTACTTTGCTTGTGGAAAGCCTGGAAGCACACACTTCCTTTAATGCACTCTCTGGAGCTGGATATTCATCCAGAATGGAGACTGAGAAAACTATTTAAGAACTCTCTGGCAGAGTTCTTCCCATCTCTGTTCACCACAAATGTCAATGTTTGAAAGACAGGGCAGTTGCTGTCCCACCACACCAGTGCCGAAGAGCAGAGCCGCCCCCAGCACCAAGGAGGAGCCTTCCAGGCCCGGCATATCACTGCACTCAGAATAGAGTAGAAGACCTTCCTCCAGCACAGAGGAGGTGAGCCCTGTGGGTACCAGGAGCAAGGCTTCCTGCCAATGAAATGAAAAGACACTTAAAGAAGTGTCAAAACCAGACTTCCAGATCACCTACAGCAACCCCAAAGGGAAACAAGATGGAACACTCTGATACTCAACCACCTGGACTCCCTGAACTGGCAACAAAAGAGGATCTGGAAAAAATGAAATCAGAAATAATTCCTCAGAT
>NW_004624748.1:4771801-4796002 GCF_000247695.1 Heterocephalus glaber | reverse complement strand
GGGACTCAGTACCTTGGTTTGGTGGTCTGGTGTCCTCTGGGTCTTTGTAGTGTGGAACCAGATGGCTGCCTGTCTGCAGCGGGGTGATTCAGTGTCTTCCGCGCGACTCAGGACCTCGGTAGAGCGTGCACGGACCTTCCTGTGTGCAGCGGGCTAATCATTAGTATTTTATAAGACTGTTATGCCCTCTTTAGACTGTGAGTTACAGACTATTGTGCTCAATGGCAGCCATCCTCTGACTTGTGGGGTACATCATGTCATGGCTTGAATATGTCCCTCAAAGTTAATATGTTAGAGTCTTGACCCATGTGGGGTAATGGGAGATGGGGGTCTACAGGAAGTATTTGTGAGAGCACTGCCCTTGTGAGTAGATTAATGCTCTTATTGGGGGAGTGGATTCACCCTATCTTGCTCTCTCATGCTCTCTATGGCCTTCTGCTGTGTGATGATCCAGAAGGAAATTCCTTGCCATATGCTCACACCTTGATTTTAGACTTCTCATCCTCTAGACAGGTGAAAAAGATTTTTCCTTGTTATAAATTACACAGTCTGGTATTCTGTTATAGTAAGCATAAAATGGACTAAAACACGATACCTGAATGATAATACAACCTATATTTTAAAACGGCCTGTTAGAACAATTCCTGGAGCCAAATGTTTATTCCTTTGCAAGGCAGAAATTTCAGCAGTGGACTAGGAGGAAAGTATTTTTCCATCTTAAAGATGAAACCTGTCAGTGCTATTTCTGCATCCAGGGCAACAAAGAATAAATCTACTTTTTTTTCTCTCTAAGCAATAAGCCATTAGATACCTGAACATATCTATAATTGTCTTTGCTGAAATACCTTATGGAAATCACACAAATTTATGGATCTTTTTGGGCTTTATTTATACTCCCCTTCCAATGATTAGCATTTCACAAATTATTCTAGCTTCAACGGCCAAGTGGATTGAGTGTTTTTAACTAACATTCCTACTTTTCTTCAGGATTGTTCACTCACTCATAGATTAAGCAGGCAAAACCTCAGCAGTCTTGTAGCCTTCACTGGTTCATCATGTCCTTTACAAAGAGTAGCATCTGTAAGAAGCAGTGTGCTCCATACAGGCTTCACTGGCATTGATTTCCCTCAATCTTGCAGCCTGGGTACATGGCTGCCTGGCATGCCATTAGCTGTCTGAATCCTTCAGTAAATCGCCGAGAATCACACTGCACCCTGTAGCTACCTAAGTTGGCATTCTGTAGCTTTTTACGTTTGTAGGTATGGATGCAAAATTCATCAAACTGTTCAGCATGTATACCTTTTTCCACATTCTGTCTTTTCTTTTATTTGTTAAAATTATTATTATTATTTTGGTATGGGAGATCGAACTCAGGACCTTGCACTTGTGAGGCAGGTGGCAGAACCACTGAGTTAAATCCCTGGCCCAGCTAAAAGTATTTTTAAAGTGGACATGGTGGTGCATGTCTATAATCTCACCATTCTGGGAGGCAGAGGCAAGAAGATCACAAGTTCAAGCCCAGCCTGGGCAATTTAGTGATTTAAGAAGAAACTGCCTGAAAATAAAAATTTTTAAAAAGGCTGAGATGTAGCTCAATAAGGCCCTGGGCTCAACTCATAGTCCTGAAAAAACAAAAAACAAATAGTTTCCTATAATCCTATTCCAAAAATATATTTTGGTGTACATTACTTTAGACTTTTTCCTATGCATGAAGCTTTAGGTTTTAAAAAATGGATCAGACTAAACAGAGCAATATTTAATCCCCTCTATTTTTCACTTATCAACATGTCTTAGATATTTTAGAGTCATACTTAGTCTAATTAGCAAAGTTCTTTGAGGGCAGGCCATCTTGTTTGTTTCTATGAAACATCACACATAATTGACTGAGTTCTTGAATGATTACATCACAATGATTCCTATGTAATTACAGATTATACATTTCAGCCAATAACCAGACAATTTTGCCTTAAAATTTCTGTATTACTCTTGGATGGATAGTATGATTCATTTACATTTCTGATTATATCTAACATTATTCTATATACTATTTACTTTAATAATTTTGGCCTCAGTTGTTTTAAAAGAGTAAGTTTAAAGGGACTCTCAGATAAATCCAAGAAAAATAGTTAATTGATTTTATTATGTCCCCACTAATTCACATGAACAGTCCAGTCAGCTCCCAACAGTATTTCCCTGTCAGGTTGCATAAATAATGCAAATAAATGTAAGCAGTAGTTGGTTATATTCCCTTCAGGAGTACTATGCTTGGGTATATCTGTGCATCAGGAAATTCCAGTCAGATTACAGATTCTCCATCTCACAACCTTAGAGTTTTTGCATTACGTAAAAGAAATTATTGATTTAATACATTTTATCACTTCCAAGATTTCACATTTTCAGCTATGCTTCTCATCTGTCTAGACTTACATAAATAAACAAAAATAAAGAGATGTGAGCAAAAATGTCATGCATGTGTTTTTGATTTAGTAAAGCTTTAATTCAAATTATCATTTTATACTATTCTTAATTCATAGTTTGTGATCCAAGTTGAAAACATTCCATTCTTATCTGATGAGCCAAAGGTAATTAAAGCCAAATTCTTTATGTTTTAAAGTCAATGTAAAATGATGATTTATATTTTTTTCACATATTTAACATTCGATATCACTTGCAATGTTTAAATCACTTAATACAGAAAATAAAACATTAATTTTCAGTGAGTGTGAAAAGCTAAACTAGTGTGGATAGACTATTACAATATTTGGAATCAAAGCTGGGTGTGGTGGTGCATACCTATAATCCTAGAACTCTGGGAGAGTGAGGCAGGAGGATTTAAAGTTCAAGCCCAGCTTGGACAACTTAGCTACTTACTAAGATCTTGTCTCAAAATAATAAAGGATTAGGAATATAGGCCCTGAGTTCCAACCTCCAGTATGTCCCCTGCAAAAGAAAAAAGTGAAAGAGGGAGCAAGAGAGGAAGCTTTGTCTTGAAATCCACCAGCCACAGAAGAGGAAAGTGCCTTGAATCAAACTGTGTTATTTCTCAGGGGCAGGGCAGTGGAGAAGGAACAGAAGAGTGCCTTTAAGTATGGCACAAGAACTAAATCTTAACCATTTCAGGTGTAGAAGGACAATTAAGATCAGGAGCTTTTCCAGAGTGGATCTGCAATCCTTAGCAAAATATGTCTCTAGAGACAAATATCTCTGATTGACTCCAACTGCACTACCAAGCAGAAAAATCAAACCAATAATCAAAGAACCTGAATGGCTGCTTGTTGCTTCTTGAAAGAGAATGAAAGTGTTCTAACTATATTGTTTAGGGCTTACCCTTTTAATGAATTACTCTGAATCTATAATATCTAATTTATGATTGAAATACCCTACAGGCTGTTGAGTAGCTCCCTGATGTTGTAGAAATACTCCCAAAGTCATGTCTCCACCTTTTATTAACATACAAACTGAAATGGTGTCCTGTGGTGTCATTTGGCACAAGCAAACAAGTGCTTGTTTGTGCTTCTGGAATTCGGTGTGGGAATGAGGGTCCCAGGTGTCTGTCTCTTGGGTTTTTCTATAAGCTAATAGAGGGGTCTCCCAATCTCTATATCCTGCTATCTGAAGGCCACAAAAGCCTGTAATTTCTAGGAATGTCCTTGGCTGTTTTAGAGTCTTGGGCTGCGGAAAGGAAAGAATTGGTTTAATTCTTTCTTCCCCCAGTCTATGGGTTCCCTTAGATATAATAAGACCTACATATTTTACCTCAAGGCTGCAAAGTTGTGGCTTAGATCTAGGAACATTATAACCCCTATCTGTTACAAAATTCAGCAGAGCAGATGTCTTGGCTAGAAAGCTCTTCTGAGGGGGCACATAACAGCATACCATCTACATATTGCAAAGACTGTGACTTCGGAAAAACTATAGTATTTCCTTTTATCAAGTCAGGATCTAGGGATATCCTCATTGTTTTCCTCACAAATAGTTGACAATTTAAAATAATTGAAGGGCTTAGTTCTCATCTTTCTTAGACCTTCAAGAATACATGCCTGAAAATGTCTTCTATTTAATCTCCTGATTGGCAGGCTGGGGGAGGGGGGCGTCTTGTATAGGAACTGCTTGTGTTCCAGTAGGACCCAATTGTTTCCCTGGTTGCCTGTGTTTTGAGCTTCCAAAATTAAGATAATAATGTTTTCTACATGTAGTAGGAGCTTATAATACAACTTGTCTCTCATTAGAAATCAGTGTTTGATTTAAGAACAACATTACACCTTTCTAATCTAGTCCATAGGTCTGAGTTAAGTTCTTCAAAGACCTCAATGTACATATCAGGATCACCTGAAAACTTTCTTAGGTCTCATCTGTCTTAGATCACTGAGAGAAAAAAACATGAAGAGAAAAAACATGTAGTCCCATATTTGCCATTTACTTCCTGGAAGGGATATTGTCTTTGAGGGACCTGAACAACCTAGCTAAGGATGGATATAGCCTCATAGAGAGATTAATTATGGCTGGTATAGAAACTCCACCCTCAGTAACTGGTGGTTAGGGCAAGGAGTAGCCTCAGGCTTAGAGGTACCGAATGTCTAAAGGGTGCGGTGTCTCTCATTTTTCTATGTCCCACATTTACATTTGAACACAAGCAAGAATTACTTAATATAAAAATCTCAACATAAGATGATTTGACCATTTTTTCTCTCTTACAGTATAATTCTAATTGTGAGATAGCATCATAGTACTTTCTTCTGTGTACTTTGCTTTAGGAGGTAGGCACACCATGCATGGGTGTAAAGAAATACTAAATTGTTCTTTAATATATTCCAAAGGAGTAAGAGGTTCAGATATGGAGCTCCTAAACTGAAGCAAGAGAAACAAATATGGTGTCCCATAAGTTTCTGCTTGATTCCTGTGCCCCCTAGGGCATTCCCCAAGGATTATACTACTCCATGGTAGGTAGCTACTGTCTGGAGAGAGAACCAGAAAATAAAACCGGGCTGGACTTTCTACCCTTTATCAGTGTGCAATCTTATCTTCCTCAGGTAACACATATCCTTACTCTAGTAGGTACTCTTAGAGCACAAGTTACAGTTGACTTCAGCCATAACAATCATGTTTAGAGAAGGAAGTATTGCTAGCAAACCAAGACATTTAAACCACTGCTTTTTAATGCCTTGAAAGAGAGGAAAATAGGGCACCTTTCCTGCAAAAGAGATCACTCCAGAGATGGTACGTCAGAGATTCTGCCCTGGGCCCTAGGGCAGAGAAAGCTCTGAGAAATTTCTGTTGTCTATCCAGTCATTTAGGCAACTTTTATTAGCAAGACAAGGCTACTCCTTTAAGGTCCATTTTAAATTCACTAAGTATTTGAAACTCATAGGTCCTCCTAGCAGCCACAATCTACACAGTAAAGGCATTATCGACTTCCTACACATGCATGAATGAAGAGAAAAGGCTAGCTAAAATAGTCCCATATTCTAGCTAGCATGTAAAAACACAAATGCAAGTTACTGATTGCTATCTTCCCTAATGCAAGACAAAACAGTTGTTGCAAGTTGCCTTAGTCTGACTTTCTGGAAGGAGGAGCAGTCTGACTACAAGGAATTCTCAAATGAACTCCCAACAAGTTGGAGAAAAGTTTAAGGGGAGTTTCTAACTCACTAGCGGAGAGAAAAAGTTCAAATAAAGCTCAAGCTGGTTAAACATCCAAAAATCACATATAACACTCTAGAAGTCCACAACCTATCAGCAAAGGTATATTTTACACACGTAAATGATGAAGACCATGCCTCGGGGGGGGGGGGGAGGTTCAGGTAGCTTTTAATCTTTCAAAGATTCATTTTCTACATTTGTCTAGAGGTCTTACTAGTAAGTAGTAGAGAAAGCAGTCCAAACCTGTAGCTCAACTCTTAACGGAGGCTTAAGAAAGGGCTCTGATGGCATCATTTCAGATCACTCCGAGACAGAGGATATCTGATGATCACTGACAGAGTTCCCCTTTCACCTAACTGAGGAGTCCAGAGAGGGAAAAGATGTGGAGATTTTCTGCTGATTACCCAGACGGGCTGTTGGGAGCTAGTTTCTTCTGAGGGACCTTTGGGTATCTGCCAGAGTAGCCCTGGCCATGACCTCTCAGTTGTCACCTCAGTTTCTGCTAGTTCCATGCAATCAGAGATCTGTCTCCGAAAGGAACCCAACTGCCTATCTGTCAACATTCCACCTGCCACTGGTGTCAATGGGAGTGGGGATTCACCAGAGGGCAACTGGAGAAACCTGTCCTCTGCTTTGAGTGTGGCAGCTGGCCTAAAGACAATTACTGGCTGGCAGAATAACCACTATTTGGCATTCTATAAGGGAAAGATAAAAGCCTGAAGTGTCTTTATCTGAGACTATTTCATAAGAGACCCATTTCACAACATTTTAAGCAACTAAGTCCAAATGCAACACATACAAAACAAGAATAAAATGTAATTTTAACAAAAGACAATGCATAAGAAAAACAAGAAATTTGCAAACATTTAAGTCACACAACTAAAAATTAAGACACTTTTGAGACAAAAAGCTGAAACAAAGACCAGAATTCATGAAACAGAAACCATAATCTATGAAACAAATAGTTATAATTTATGCAGCAAAAAGATCAAAGTTAGAACCTATGAAAGAAAACTCTTACCTCTGACCGGTAATCTCGGTGGAAGACCTCCAAAATGATATAAGGGGAAGAGACATAACTCCCAAACCTGCTAGATATCCGAATTGTGTGAGTTTGTGTTCTGTAAAATCAAAGAATGAATTCTAGGAACAATGGAGGTTAAGAGTAGGAAAAATTTATTGAGAGAAAGATAGCTTCTGCCTAAGAGACATAAGGGGGACCGGAAAGCGGGTTGCCCCCAAATAGTTTATTTTTTAAGTTTGGATTTACAGAAAAAAAATGAAGATTCCCACTACATCCTCTTCCAGTTTCTCATTAACATCTTGCATTAGTATATTACATTTGTTATAATTAATGAATGAATATCAATGCATTATTAGCTGAAATCCATGGTTTATCCAGGCTTCTTTAGTTCCCACCTAACGTGCTTTTGCTGTTCCTGGATCCCATCCAAGATACCATATTACACTGACTCTTCACATCCCCTGTAAGCTCCCTGCCTGGGTTGGGACAGTTTCTCTGACTTTCCTTGTTTTTGGTACCGGGGATTGATCAGGTCCTTGCGCTTGCGAGGCAGGGAGCAGAAGCACTGAGTAAATCCCCGGCCCTGACTTTCCTTGTTTTTCATGACCTGGTCAGTTTGGAGGCATACCATCAAGCATTTTATAGGATGTTCTCCTTAAGGAATTTGTCTGATGTTTGCCTCATGATTAGACTAAGGCTATAGATTTTGAAGGAAGAGCAGCTCAATGTAATTTTCCTAAGAGGAATTAAAAGCACATCCAGACTTCATCAAACTGTTACCAAGGACGTAACTTATGTATAATTTTAGCACTACCCCTCTTCTGCATTATTAGAAGCAGAAAAGAATGTGATTTCCAAAAAAGGTTGGCAGCGCCTATGACACCACTCTGGGAGGCTGAAAAGGACCATAAATTCAAGCCTAGCCTATACAGTTCAGTTACTTATGAGAACTTGTCTCAAAAGTTTAAATAAAAAAGGGCTGGGGATGTCGCTCAATGTGATTCAATACCCAGTACCACAAAAGAAAAAAAGAAGTTGGCTTTTAAAAATATAACTAAGTTGGGATGCAGCTCAGTGGTAAAGTTCTTGCCTACTATGTATGTGTGGGGACCTGGGTTTAACCCCCAGGGGTGGTGGTCAAGTTTAAAGGGGGAAACCAGTAAAAGAATTAAAAATGAGCAAGATATGTTATATGCGTGTATCAGTTCCCTCAAATGAGCAGCACTGTTCTGTATTATAAACATGCACTAGAACAAAACAAAATAAAAACTAAGAGGTAGATAACATAGTCACTTTAATACACTTTGCCAAGACAGTATGTTCTTTATGAATAAAAATTACTATAACATAAGGTCAGATAAAAAATACATAAATAACACATAGCTAGTTCAATTCCATATATCTTTATAGGTAAAATGTGTGGGTGTTTATATGTGAGTAGGTATGTTCCTCAAGGATATCTATATTTTCAAAACATAGTATCATATTTTATCTACCAAGTAATAAGTATTGTGTAGGATTTTTCTAGCTTATGAGTAAAAATAAACTGTCTTAGATTCTTAGAAAATTTTTATCAGGCAATCTTTCTCAAAGAATCCTCTCCTGAGTAGTATTCAAATTTTAGTATGTATCAGATCTGTCTGGGTGCTCAAACAAAGATTCCCGGGCGCCATCCCCAGCTGTTTCTGATTTAGGGGTTTGGGATGGGGCTGGCGTGTCCATTACGCTAACAAGATATCAGGTGATGCTGCAGGCCTGAGGCACAGTGTGAAAACCACTGATTCACAGACAAGGAAACTGCATTTATTCAGTGTGTATGATAATCAAGGTGTTTTACATACACTATCTTATTAACTAGTTACAGAATCTTAATAAATCAGTATGTTTACACTTTAAGTGGAGAAACCTGGAGCTTAGAGGCACTGAGGAGCTCACCTGAGAGACAATGGTATTAGACAGCAGAACTACAATTCAGATCTCCTTCCAATTCTAATGTCCATGTTTTTCTAGCACAACACATTGTATTGCTGCTTGTGGATAAAAGGAGTGAAACATATGCATCCTGCACGTGCATATTTGAAAAGCAAATGTACCTAAAGATGTGATTTGTTCAGTTCAGTAGGGGGTTAACAAAAGGACAATGACTCACTGGAAACTAGATCATGGAGAGGATGCACTTATATAGTACCTAAACTTCTAAAATAATCAATTGTGCAATAAATTTACTGTATATTGACAAAACAAGAATGCAATCAATAGAGTAATGAATGTTCTTTAATTGCTATTATTTTGTTATTCCTTATAGAAAACACAGATTTAAATAAAAGTTCTTGAAAGAATAGTCTCATTTAAATTTAAAGCATCACACTGTTCTAAATGACTGCCAGTGTAAACTACACCACTAATCAACCATTACTTACTCTGGTATTGAAATTACACAGCATGATGGTCTTCAACAAAATGCTCTAATCATTACTGTTTATCCTCTTTCATAAAGCAAATCAAAAACAGTGATATAACACAACAAAATAAGCAATTTAAGTTTTAAGAAAAGTGGTACATTAACATGGTAAATAGACTGCCAAAAATGAAGTTGCCAATAACATAAATTTCTGCCAAATGTTCTATTGTATATAAAAGAGGACAGACAAACAAAATTACTGGACTACACACTTAAAATAATTAATGAGGCCTAAATTTCAGAATGACAGAAAAAACTACCCAACTCTACATCACTATCAATATGAATATTTTATATAAGAAAGTCCCTTTTAATATATTACTATGTAATACTGTTAATCAAGCCTATAGTTCTATTTATTTAAATAAGAATTAAGTAAATTGCCCAAAAATGCTGATTTTCATATCACAAAGCATAAGTATTTTAAATCAAAATTTTTGGGTGTGTATTGAATATACTGGTTCCCCAGACAACATTAACAAGCAATTTTTTAAGAATATATTTTTATCTATAGATCAAGTAAAGCTTTACTATATGGTAAACACGTTTAACAGTGCAGAAATAGAAGGTTCAAAAACAAATACATTCAAAAGATCTGCTGCTCAAATAGTATTTTTTCAAAACCAGGTGGAGGAGTATGATAAAATTCACTGAACTGGCAATCCAAAATTGCACTGTCATCAACTAGAGGATAGAAAAAGAAAGAAAATAAATTAGAAGCAAACATCTTAATTTGAATGAATACATAATTATAAAGTTAACTTTTCAGGCTATGTATGAGTGCGTGCTTAGTATGTGTGGAACACTGGGTTCTATCCTCAGTACCACAACAAAATTTAAAAAGTAAAATAAACTTTTTCTAAAACCATAACATTAATAAGCAAGAAGAATAACTGTATCTGCTGTCTGGGTTACAAAATGTATTAGATAAAAATAGCTGCAACAAAGAACAAAATTTACCAAAAACACTAGAAATATATTAATCAAAAAATTATTAATAATTATCCCAAGCTGGGTTCAGTGGTGTACACCTGCATTCCCAGCTTCAGGAGGCTTGAGACAAAAGGCTCTCTTGAGCCCAGGAGTTTGAGATCAGACTAGATAATGTCTCTTAAGTACAAAAAGTACTAATATTATCTCTAGATGGTGGAAATACAGGTGAGTTTTTTTTATATTTGCCTATCTGTACGTCTTCAATTTTATACAATTAAGATGTATTAATAATGATCTATTTTGAAAAAATTGTAGATTATAGATAGTTGCAAACATTTTACAGGGAGTCTTATGTATTCTTTATGGTGGTAACATCTTACAGGACTATAGCACAACATCCAAACCAGGAAGCTGACATTGATACACTACTGTGAACTAGCCTACCGGCCTAATTCAGCTTCTTCTACATGTTTTTACCAGTACTGTCTCAAGAAAAATGAGTGTGTATATTCATACAAAGACTAATACACTACATAGTTGAGGCTGGCCTTGAACTCCCTATATAGCCCAGGAGGCCTCAAACTCGGGACAATCTTCCTGCCTCAGCCTCCCAAGTGCTGGGATTATAGGAGTGCGCCACCATGCCCAGCTTAGTCATGACTTTTTAATAATATTTCATCACTGTTATGCAGTTTTTTCTCTCTATAGGTTGAGTTTAAGAACAGACTGAATGAATGAGTGGATTGTTCTAGGATTAGGGATGGGATAGAGGACAAAGGGTAAGGAAGGTAGGTTTTATTTTTATTTTAGTACAGGTTACTAAAATTTTTGGTTTAACTGGATTGATTTATGAAATTCGATTTATGAAAAATATAATTCATCACATACAGTTTACTATCTATAAATTTGCTCCATTAAGGGCCAAGGATTTAGCTCAGTGGTTCCGCCACCTGCCTCGCAAGCACAAGGTCCCTAGTTCGATCCCCGGTACCAAAAAAAAAAACCACAACAACAAATTTGCTCCATTAAAAGTAATGCTAGGGGCCAGGGATTTAGCTCAGTGGCACCGTGCCTGCCTTGTAAGCACAAGGTCCTGAGTTTGATCCCTGGTACCAAAAAAAAGTAATGCTAAATAAAAGAAGGGCTTTAGAATAATTTTATTTTGTACACTCTTTTGCATAAATTATGGATAGTTATTTCATTTCCCAGAATAAACTATTTAATATACTAAGGTGCATTTTCATTTATTTAAGTAAGCAAAGGAATTACTTTTAGTCTTACCCACAACACTAAGCAAACTGAGTTTAAAACACACTTTTACATGTAAAGACACAAAAAGTAATATAATTGAAAGAGAATTTTTGGGCCAGGTGTGGTGGCACATACCTGTAATTCCAGCTAAGAAGGCTGAAGCAAAAGGATTGCTAGCTCAAGGCCAGACTGGGCAAGTTAGTGAAACCTTATCTCAAAATAAAAGTTTAAAAAAGGGATGGGAATATAGCTCAGTGGTAGAGTGTCTAGCATTGTGAAGCCCTGGGTTCAATCCCCAGTAAGGCCAAAAAAATTTTTAAAGTAATTTTAGGAGAAAAGATTAATGAAAACCCTAACTAAAAAGTTAATCACAAACTTTGGTTATTATCATATTATTACATATTTATATTTGTTATTGCACACTTTTCTGACATCCCAGTCTGTCATTACCAACACTCCTATCTTTATTGTAAATTACCACAAAAAAATTATTAGTCTTCATTATGACCCAAATACAAGACCCAAAGTAATTAAATAAGAAAGTATTTTAAAGTGACTAAAACTACAAGCAGAAAAATCATACACTATTGATTTAAAGTTGATAACATAAAAATACAGCAGAACAGAGTGATAAAGACACTGTGGCTGTTTTTTTTTTTTTTTTTTTAAACAAAAGATACACAGAGCTGGTGTTTTGGTACATGCCTGTTATCCCAGTTACTCATGAGGCTGCAGCAGATGAATTACAAATTTGAAGCCAACCAGGGCAATTTAGCAAGATGCTGTCTCAAAATAAAAAAAGGGCTAGGGAGGTAGTGCAGCACTGAGTTCATTCTCCAGTACCATAAAAAACAAAAAACCAAAATGAAAAACAAAAACCAAAAAAAAAGATACACGTTTTTAGAGATAAATATAAAATATATATGAACAAAATGATACAATGTCTGGAATTTGCCTCAGAACAATATAAAGAAGGGAGGCGAAGAACAGAAGTGTTGTGGATAGATGAAACCCAATTGGCCTACAAGATGATAACTGTTTGAAGATAGGTAGTGGGTATCTGAGGATTCATTATACTATTCTCTTCTGTACATGTTTGAAATTTTCTATAATAAAATTTAAGGTAGTTAAGTGGTATAGAATATCTCTTAAGCAACCTAATTGTTGGAGGGACACACCTATACAGAAATGATACCACTTATGGCTACCAAAAGCAAAACAATACTATTCTAAATTATAATTTCTTTTTTTTTTTGGTAACGGGCATCAAACTTGGGACCTTGCGCTTGCAAGGCAGGTAGCAGAACCACTGAGCTAAATCCCTAACCCCTCTAAATTATAATTTCTTTCAGAAGTGTGCTATCATTTAGGTATTTTATAAAGGTAGTAAATGCTCAATCTACATAAAATTCCTATCCCTTTACATTTCTTGGTCATTTAATCCTTCTTAATGTATGGCAGAAAAAGCTTTGTAAATTCAGTACAAACTTTACTGAATGCCAGGGATTTAGCTCAGTGGCACTGCGCCTGCCTCGCAAGTGCAAAGTCCTGAGTTCAATCCCCAGTATTGGAAAAAACAAAAAAGAAATCTTTACTGAACATAAGAATATATGATGAATAAGAGAATATAGGTATTGCATACTTAAGCATAGTCACTGTTTAGCAAGTTATTTTTTTAACATATGGGAAATAAATAGTGGTACTTTGGTTCACAAATTTAATTCTTTCTATGATTCTGGTTGCAAACCAAACTGAATGTGAACCAAATCAAATTCAATGGTTAGGTTCGATGTTGATCTTATGGGGAAATTTGATTCAGTTTCCATCCAATTTGGTTCGCAATCAGAATCGTGGAAAGAATTAAGTTCATGAACTGAGGTACCACTGTATTATCTTTAATTCTGCAAAAATGGGAATGGAATAGACTACTGAGTATATTCAATACATATAAAAAGGCCCTTATTAACAACTTGTCCAGACTTAGGAATAACTTTTACAATTAATAAATATGACTTATACAATTAATATACATTATAAAATTAATATAAATGCCAAACAAATGTTAACATATATCTAATATATGAGAAATATTTTAGCTTACCATAAACAACTGGATACACTGTCCCTCGTATACCTGATGCTGGACAATGCATGTTTTTTCCATTCAAATATACATTTAATTCTACATGGTCATATGTAATACCCTATGAAGGAAAGAAAAGTTAAAAAGGATAAAAATATAAATGCTCCATAAGTACCTCAACAGCCAGAAATCAATGATTGGGAAGCATAGAAACACAAAAAACAGCATAAGGTTACAGTTGTTTTCATTAAGGGTTCACAGTTTGGTATAATTCCACTAGAACTGAACTTAAGATATCAGTAGTGGCCAAGCAAGGCAGGCATTGTGCCACTGAGCTAAATCCCTGGCCCAACCTAGCAACTTAGTGAGACCCTGTCTCAAAATAAAAAATGTGAAAGGGCTGGAGATATAGCTGAGTGTGAAAGCGCTGTGTTCAACTCCTAGTACCACACACACACACACACACACACACACACACACACAAAGTAGTGATTATATGGAGGAAAAAGATCAGGTAACACCTTGAAAGTCCAAAATAGAGATTCTATTTTGAATATAAGGTGATATAAATGCTACATACCATGATCAGAGAGACTTTTAAAACTCATTAAGAAAACACTGCTCTCTATATAGGATTTGATCTTAAGAGGGGAAAGCAGGTTTCACTATTAGGGCTTAGTGCATACATGCCACTTTTCTCAAGTTATGAAGAAATATCTTTGTGCAACTTATTTTCAAAAAGAAATCATACATTTCCAAATTTCTTTACTCTGGCCTCAAATATGTCAAGTATTTTACTAAAGTGAAGCTAATATTTACAATTAAATATGACTGGTAGCTAGTGTCAAGTTAAAAAACAGAAAAACAACAGCTTCACGTATTTCAAATAAAAAAATGGAAAAAATATTACTTTATATACCATTGATGGTAAAATATCACAATTAGTCATAATTGTTATTATTAAAATGCTGAAAAACATGACAGGCCCTATTACAAACCAAGCAATATTCTAGATGGTTATATTTACTCATGTAATCCTCACAAGATAGATATTATTAACCTCATTTTACAGATGAAGAAGCTAGAGCACAGAAAGATTAAGTAATTTACCTAAGGTTGCACAACTAGAAAGTAGCAGAGCTGAGGTTTAAACAAATTCATGTTGGCTTCAGAACACTTCTTCTTAATCTGAAATCTGAAATGTTTCAAATTCTGAAACTTACTTTAATGTTGACATGATGCCACAAGTAGGAAATTCTACACCAGACCTCAAAACACAAGTACACTAAAAAATGTTGTACAGATTACCTTCAGGCTATGTGTATAGGTATAAATGAAACAAATGAATTTCATGTTTATGCTTGGGTCCTACCCCTAAAATATCTCATTAAGTATATGCAAAATATTCCAATATCCAAAACAACCTGAAATCAGAAATACTTCTGGTCCCAAGCATTTCACATAAGGGATACCAACAAGACATCTTTCCTTTAAAGAATTAAAAATAGATACCAGAGATATTCAATCATCAGAGACCAAGAAGCCAATCACCTCAAGGATTTCTGAACTGGATCAATTATATCAAAAGCTTTTTAGTGGTATAAAAAGAGCTCACAGATCATCTAGTCTTTTGGGGTGTGGGGCACTGGGGATTAAACCCAGGGTCTTCCCACCTGAGTGACATCACCAGCCCCTCCCCCAACTTTTTTTGAGACAAGGTCCTTGTTATGGTTTATATCTAGATGTCACCTCAAAGCCTCATGAGCTCATAGGTAGGGATTTTGGAGGTGACTGGATCATGGGTATGTGGTACTGGATTACTCCACTGATGGGTTTATATCTGGGTGTGATACTGGGGGTTAAAGCCTGGTGGGAAGAGGTAGGTCACTGGGGGCATGGCCTGGAAGGGTATATAAATCCCTCCTCCTCTCTTGATCCTTTCTTTGCTTTCTACCAGCTGTGCCATGAACTGCTTCTCCTCTGCCATGACACCCTGCCTTGGAACCAGCCAACTATGGACTGAAATCTCTACAAGCTGTGAGCCAAAGTAAACCTCTTCACCTTTAACTTGTAGGTGTCAGGTATTTTGTCCCAGCAATAAGAAAGTAACTAAGACAGTCTTGCTATGTTGCTAAGTTGCACAGGCTGGGCTCAAACTTGTGATCTTCCTGCTTCAGCCTCCCAGAGTGCTAGGATTACAGGCCTGCACCACCATGCTCAGCCTAAAGGCTTTATAGTTTTAGCTGTTACATTTAGGTCTATGACCCATGATTCGTTTTTTATTTTTTTAGCAGCACTAGGGACTTAACCCAGGGCTTCTGCACTGACCTACATCAATAGCCTTTTTACAATCTTTTGAAAAAAATTTTTTATTTTTTTGGTACCAGGGATTGAACTTGGGACCTTGCGCTTGCGAGGCAAGCAGCAGAACCACTGAGCTAAATGCCCGGATCTCAATCATTTGAAATTTTGAGACGGAGTCCCTTAACTCACAAAATCGCCCAGGCTTAGCTAGAACACTCATCCTCCCTGCCTCAGCCTCCCAGAGTGCTGCGTTCACAGGTGTGTGCCACCGCCATATAGTCTTAATCCCTCCCTTTCCAGGTAAGAGAGCAAAGGTCCAGAAAAATCAATATAGTAAGTGCTAGGAAGAATTCTCTTTAAATTTTAGCAAAGCCAGAATTAGATTAAATAATAATTTATTAAATAGTTAAGGAACACTGAGAAAGAAAAATAGTATATGGATAGCCTTTTAGTATGTGTTGAAACATAATAGTGAAAAAGTTAACTGATGCCTGCAATTAAGTTTTTTTTTTTCATTAAAAAAAAACACATACAAAATCACATGAAAAAGAAAGTATGTCATTCTATAGGACTACAGGAAGTCTAGTAGCTCAGAAAAGTAGTTTGTAATCCAGGCACCTTTTACCACCCAGTTTTGGCAGCACAATTTATTGCAATTATTGTCTCATAATTTATTTTATTTTTCCAATGCCACTGTCAACAATTTGGCAAATTTTTTTCTCATGTGTTTGAAGTAGGAAGGTAAAGTTAATATATAGGATAATGTTTTATTTTTCTTAATTCAGCGTATAGTTCACATTTTTAGTTTTCCATTTATCAGAATGAGCATGCAAACTCAAGTCTAATTTTACAATGCTGACAGACTAAAAATGGCATTCTTGGGACCCCCTCCTATCTCTCAGGAGCTATTCCTATTCTCCAATAAACCTTTCCTCCTTTTAACCTACTCTGTCCTTTCAAATTCATTCTTTGATTTCATGGGACACAAACTGGCACATCTGACATATATTTCTCCTGTATCATTTTGGAGGACCCCAGCAAGATAAATGGAAGGAGGTGTAAGAGTTTTCTTTTGTTTCATGGTACTCCTAAATATTTTGACTGGATTCTGGATTATAATTTATTTTAGGTAATCAAAAATTGTCATCTTTTGTTTATCAGTTGCTTATGCCTTAACTTTTCTGTTAAAATGATTATACTAATTATTGCTAACCTAATGGTATATTAAATATTTTTATGATTCCCGAAGATACAAACTGAAAGAACATATCATAATGGGGACTTCCAGGCTGAAGTTGTTTATGATGATAAACTTTTTTAGGCTCAAGCATCTGGTTTTCTCTTACTTGTGTTACAGCTACATGTGATAAAATGTGCATGCCAGTCCAATATGTGACAGCCAGCAAGATAACACAGATACACAAGCTTGTGCTTGTGTGATTGTTTGTAATTGTGTTATAACAGTTAGAGGTACCTAAACATTGTGCAGTCCAGACAATATCACTCTAATGACTAGAGATTAGGCATTAATAATTTGTAAAGTACATCTATAAACAAGTACATTCTACTTCAATGTCACTTTGGTAACAGAAAATGGTTAAAAGATAACAAATTAGGTAAAAATTTCTTTATGCTATTTAATATTTTATAATTAGATAAAGGTAACTGACTAAAAAGTAATTTTGTACTAAAATGAAATTTTAAATGTGTTTCAGAGATAATAATGTCATTATGATTGCCATGGTAAAATGTTACATTGCCCTTGATTTCAAGTTTTCTCTGTAAAACTTTGTAATTGTTATATGTTAGCAGTCTGCAGAGATTCAACTTCTAAGACAACCATGATCAGTATAGAAATAACAATTCATTGGTTATACTATATATTTCAATATGCTCAGTATCTAGATAAGATCATAAAATTAAACCTACTCCTCTCACTATAACACTGATGTAACAGATCTCTTCTGGGTGTTCAACAACTGAGGTTTAGAGATGAGAACTAGAAAGATAACTGGGCTAAAAGGACAGCCAGTATTTTGGCCTTGGCCCTCCAAGGTCAACATGGACACAGGACATGAGGGGACTTTTCCACAAGGTCCTACAACTTTGTTGAGTAACCCAAGCTCCCGAGTAGGGAAACTGTTGAACCCCACAGAACAAGAGCCAACCATGGACAGTGTTCCAAAAGGAGGGTAACCAAAGAGGGAAAAGTCTCCCATGTTTTCACAGGAAGCTACATGGTCAAGCAAAACTATGACCCATCCTGGTGCCTGACAATGACAGAGGAGCTATAGGGGCTCTGTAGTAATGTCTGAGGAGATTTAACTGACCTCGATATATAGTGAGAGGTTAATTTTGATTAACACAAGTCTTACTTTAACTTGGTTTTAAAACACCCAGCAAAAAGTATAACCAAAAGATGCATAAAAGTAATATGGTAGCAATAAAGGCTAGATGTAGAAAGGGGCTTCCATCACTAACCCTGCTGTCAGTTTCCAGCTACACCTGTAGCTGACCACTGTTATGTTCAATGAGGCTAAAAAGCTACAACATGTAGCTATAAAAGCTCCACAAGTCTTTAAATTCCTTAGCTAAAACTGTCCTTCAAAACCACTGAACTCTCCATCTTTTTACAGCTAAAACTGGAGGGACTTGTGACAAAAAAAAAATCGGACTTATAGATAACCTCCATCAGTAGAGAGGTCTAGGAAACAGCTGGTTACAATTGCTATCCCAATCCTTTAAGAGCAGTGTCTGGACATGGCTCTTTTCCCCAATCTACCTTTCCATTTTAGTGCTCATGCTGATTTTAAGTGCTTTAAATTCTTGGAAAAATCTGTTTATTCTTGCCTAGAGGATGCTAAATTCCAAGTGATCACGCAGATGGACAAATGTGCCAGATTCCTTTTACCAGAATCCACTAGATTGACCTTGTAAAGGGAGTTCATAACTGCTAAACTGCAACATGACTTCTATCCAAGGCCCATTAGTTTAGCTCTCTGGAGAAGGTCCCTGACTGTGATCTCCCCTACACTGACCTTTCTTAGCTCGAAGCAGCTAGATTGAAACTTTACCCATTCTCCCCTAATCAAAATTAGGGATACTTCTTCAGAAGGAGGAAGAGTATAAGGGCTAAGTTAGATAAAAATTAATATACAGTCAGAAAGGAACTGGGCTCTCCAGAAGTCAGTAAACAATGCAGATATCAGAATTGTGGCTAGAGGTGCATCTGAAAAAGGCAAGGTCTCAAAATAAAGTCACAATGGCCCAACTTACATACTTCCCTAAGGGATAAGCAGAACCGTAATTAGTAGTAGCTAGTCCATTAAGCCCAGATATGCATCAGACACCTGGGTGGGTGACCAGAGTACCTGGACCAATCCCTTCCCTAGATGTTCCTGTTTTAGTATATGTGCTGCCGAAGCGAGCATCAGATGTTCCCGTTTTAGAAGTCATAGGTAGGCCAAGGTTTATGATATCAGCTATATACTCTTGCTACATGACTGCTTCCCTATAGGATCAATATTAGCTAATACACTATACTTGTAATCTTATTGGTTGATTATAGTTTGATCCATGTTGTACTCACATTTGGGACTTTTACCCCTGAAAAAGGACCTCAGCCACACAGTTTTGGGACCCCTCCTATCTCTCAGGAACTATTTCTCAATAAACCTTCACCACTCTTAAAAATAAATAAATAAATAAATACATAAATAAGGCATTCTTAAATCTGTCAGTTTGTGATATTAGTCATTTCAATGAATGAGATAGGAAGGCAAAAATAACACACAGAAATTCAGTATACCAACAAAGGAAGACATTTGTTACTGATTATTCTTTATTATGTTGAAATTTCATCTTTTAGTGTAAACAGGCTGACAACCTCAACCACACTTTAAGATTCTCTTTTAAGAAGGGCCAGGGATTTAGCTCAGTGGTTCCACCACCTGCCTCGCAAGCGCAAGGACTGAGTTTGATCTCCGGTACAAAAAAACCCCCCAAAACCCAAGATTCTCTTAAGAAATAACTATTAGAAATAAGGATGTTCTGTATTATGGACATCTGGTGATGATCTATAAACACAGAATCAACAATTCTATGGGAAATCTTAGAAAAGCAGATTTTAAAAATGATTTATACCTTTTCTCCATTTTTCTTTAGTTAATTCAGAAAAAATAAACTTACAACTATTGAAAACTGTTCTTCATTTTTTTAAGTGGCAGAAAAGAGATGATCAGACCATAATTAAAAATTTAATTCCCATAAGGCATGGTGGTATACACCTGTAATCCCAACTACTCAGCAGGCTGAGGCAGGAGGATCTCAAGTTTGAGGCCACCTAGGACAAGTTAGACCCTGTCTCAAAATAAAATTTTTAAGAGTGGTGATGTAGCTTAGCACTCCCTGGGTTTAATCCCGAGTACCACCAAAAACATACAAACAAATAAAACCCCCTTAATTCCCACATTTTTATTCAATATTTTAAAACGCTGCACATTCCTTTAATAAAAAACCTGTATTGGTCTGGTCTGGGTCATCTTATTACTAGAAAACTTCATTTTGATACCAGAGAGCCAGAAACCCAAGGTTTTGTGTACAGGAGCACCCTAGCTAAAGAGACTCTAGAACTCGGTTCTTAATCAATAGCTAAAGCCTGGACTTTGTGGATAATATGGGATGACAAGAAGTGTCCAGGAAAGACAAAAAAGGGACTTTGTGCTATATCTTCCATTGGTGGCTTTGGTATAGAGTTAAATGTATGCCACTGAAAATAAAAATAGAGGTCTTAATAATATGGTACTCTCTAAAAAATCTTTCTACAATCAAGTCTTTGAATTTCGGGTCCATTCTTTGGAAGAATTCTGAAGTGGAGGAAATTCAATTACATTAAATTTAATAAAGACCAACACTTTGGGTAAAATGTTGTTCTAACAGATGTTTATAACAAATGAAGAAATACAAAAATTTTCTCTCGGAGATATCCAGCCACAAAAATATCTATTTTCTAGTATGAATCCAGCAGACTTTTAAAATTGTGGGCCAAGTTTTCTCTGATGTGAAAGAAGTAGGAAATACTGCTCAACAGCTCACTTGTCACTAATTCTCCTGAGTAGAAGGAAATAAGGGCTCGCCCTGATGTCCTGGACTGTAGCAGCTCCACAAGAGCACCTACGTAAATTGCTCTCTCTGGAAACTGTATCATCTCATTAGATTTAATCCCAGGGCTTTAGAATCCAAACTATAAAGCCCCAGGCAAAACTGCATCTACTCAAAAACTGCTCAAGTTTAATTATTTGCAGTGGACATGAACTTCATCAAGAGACTCACCACCACGTCTCCCTCCTGTGGAAGGCTGTTCGCTGGTAGCCTATTTTTCTCTTCATTGTTGTGATACAGGGCTCCATCATTTCTCATCACAAGACTATGCATGTCTCGGCCAAGAGGAATCTGATTCAGGTTAACCTTCTGAGTTGCAACACCAATACCCCAGATTCCTGAAAATATAATAGTTTACATGCCCCCAAAATCTGAAGAATGCATATATAAAGGAGTTATTTTTAAAATTAATTTTATTGGTACATTTTAGGTATACAATATAATGACATTCATCATTGGAGATATGCACCTTTACATAATCTTCCTTGGTTCTTATTTTTTCCCCATTCTCCTGCCCTCCCTTCAACCCCTGCATCCCTCCCTATTTACAAAGACTTTGGTTCCATTTTTTCATTTTCTCATATTAATTCCATTTCCTTCTTTCCTTTCCCCTACCCCTCCCACTTCCCCTTCCCCTCTCACTTCCCCTTCCCCTTTGCCCCTTTTCTTCCTGTTTCACATTATCTATTATACCTTTTAGTCTTTATTTACACTTTCAATTTCTCACACTAGAGAAACTATTTGGTATTTACTCATGTGTGTCCTATTTATTTCACTTAAGAGGATCGCCTCAATGTGCATCCATTTAGCTATGTCTCTAATTTCTCATATTTTTGGCTGAGTAGTACTCCATTTTATTAAAAACCACTTTTCTTTTTTTTTCATTTCTTTCCTGAGACAAGGGTCTTGCTATGTAGTTCAGGCTGGCCTTGAATTCACATTGATCTTCCTGCCTCATCCTCCTGAGTGCTGGGATCACAGGTGTGCACCACCATGCCTGCCTATCATTATTATTTTCATAAAATATATTTTTTAAATGTTATAGAGCTGGTTAGAGTGCTTGCTTGGCATGAGCAGGGCCCTGGTTAGATCTGTAGCACTGGAAAAAATAAAAGCTATACTGTATATTGGATTTAAGTGGCCTGGAGTTCTTCAAAGCCCTACCTCTAAGAAGTGGATATTACTGTGCTCAGCTAATATGTCATGAACAATATCATGGAGAGGAGAAAATTAATAATACATAAAGTGATTTTTTATTTAACACTTTAAGTTGATGAGTTAAAAACCTTGTGGTGTAAGTTAGGCTGGGGATGTAGCTCATGTTAAAGTACTTGCCTAGAATGCTCACTCATTTGATTTCAAACATAACCAATCAACTAAACAAACCAAAAACTACGTTTGGTCTAAGCTAACTTCTGAAGTGAGTACCTCTCCTCTTGATTTTGTCTCAAAGTGCTTCTTTCTCAGTTCTTAGCAAATTCAGAAGAAATTCTATACATAGGCTATACATGGTCTGAAGGCCATGTTCAGTATATAAATTTTTCTGGGTTAAGTGAAATCGTCAGAAAGTTACATGTCTGGAATTCACTGTCTTGGCCTCCAAAACAATTTGAGCATATATTTTATCCTCCAAAGTTGGACAACTACGAGAGTAACAGGAGGTAAAAATATGAATTCTATAGGAAAACACTTGCAGAAAGAGTCTCCTTACTCCTGAAGAACTGGGCCCAAATGCCTCAAGCTTTCACTGCAGTATCAAGGCTGTAGATTTCAACAAATGCTTTATTTTAGTGCTATCATTAGGGATAGTACCTTTTACAGAAAACCCACACAGAAACTTTTATTAGACTTACGGCTTAAAAAACTATTTGTATCACTTGAGAAACAAGTATGTTATATTTGAGAAGATTATCGTGACCAGGGACATTTTGGAGCAATAAGCTAACTTACAATGGAACAGAGGACAAATTCAGTTGCATTTCATTTACTGAGGAAAATCAGTATTAAAACTAATATAGGGCTGCCGGGCATGGTGGTGCACGCCTGTAATCCCAGCACTTGGGAGGCTGAGGCAGGAGGACTGTGGTGAGTTTGACACCAGCCTGGGCTACATAGTGAGTTCAAAGCCAACCTGAATTACAGAGCAAGACCCTGTCTCAAAAACCCCAAACAAAACAAAACAAATACAGGGCTGAGGATATGGCTGAGTGACAGAGTCCTTGCCTGGCATGTGCAAGGCTCTGGATTCAATCCTCAGCACTGTGAACAAAACAAAACAAAATAACCTAATATAGAAAGACATTTTGTACTATTCAAGGAGTTGTGTAACAGTAGGAATTAGTAGGATTCACTACTCTAGTTTTCTTACTCTGTACCTATATTACTCACACAGTATTTCACCAGAGACTTCTGTATAACATAGATTCCCTCCCTGCCAAATTTCCCTCTAAATAATACTGCCACAATTTAACCTAATAATCAGAGAGAATTACTATTTAATTCAAGAAATGCCATACATTTTTAGGAGAAGTATAGATGTTAGACTTCCTCCGGATTTTAAATATGATGACTGCTTCAGAAGACACTGAATGAGGGCAACTTAACAGGAGTTAAGAGAATGGGCATGGTACCGTACACCTGTAATCCCAGTTACTTAGGAGGCAGAGGCAGGAAGATTGCAAGTTCAAGAATAGTTTGGGCCATTTAGTAAGACCCTGTCTCAAGATAAAATATTAGAAAGGCTAGGAATGTAGCTCATTGGTAAAGTGCCCCTGGGTTCAATCCCCAATACTATACACACAGACACACACACAGACACACACACACACACACACACACACACACAAAGATAGTTAAGAGAAAAACTCAAGATCAAAAGATTAATTTTATCCTAAAATAAAACAGCAAAAATCTATATACCTCATATGCCCAAGTAAATAAAATGATGAGTCAGAACTCCTTAATAATGCTTGGTACCTTACATTTATCCAGCATATCCTACCTTTAAAACAGTTTCATACATAGACCCTGTGAGGCAGAAAAGGCAGCTCCTATAATCCCTGCTTTATAGAAGAGAAAACTAAATCTAATTTAACAAAATTGGCTATTTTAGCCAGGATCATACAAGAGAAGGCTCAGGTCATCTAAGAGAGAGTTTGCAAATTACCTCCTAAATCTTTTTTCACATATTTAAAATTACTTAATATTTAAAGCAATTAGGACTTTTAATAGTAAAGTACCTTTATACTAACCTGTGGATTGGATTTTGAATTCAAAATAGCTTTTGTTTTGATGTAAAGGTGCATTGGCTAAACAACCTCCTGTTCCACATATTCTTCTTCCATT
>NW_004624748.1:4755281-4770331 GCF_000247695.1 Heterocephalus glaber | reverse complement strand
CATAATCTCTCTTGGTTCTTATTTTTCCACCTTCTCCTGCCTGCTCTTCAACCCCTCCATCCCTCCCTATTTACAAAGACTTTGTTTCCTTTTTTTCATTTTCTCATATTAATTCCATTCCCTTCTTTCCTTTCCCCTACCCCTCCCACTTCCCCTTCTCCTTTGCCCCTTTTCTTCCTATTTCACCTTCTTTTAAGAGGGCTAGGGATTTAGCTCAGTGGTTCTTCGGCCTGCCTCAAAAGCACAAGGTCCCGAGTTTGATCCCTAGTACCAAAAAAAGAAAAAAAAAGAACTTTTAAGGTATAACTTAGTACTACTGTATGACTATTAAAATTCATTAGCACTTACTTCTCTCCTAATAAAAATATCAAAACCCAAATTTGGGGAGAGAACCTCATAAATTATTTGCATCTGGTTGTCTACCCCACATGCTTCTACTAGTTCCAACTGGAGAGCACCTCCCTGATGGTAAAGACCCTACAGTACTTGGCATCTAGCTTAGCAAATAACTGATACAGAAATGAAAGAATATATAAGCAGTACTAAGCACTTTGTAGTGGAAATGTAGCATCTGCTTTCTCTTTCCTGACAGACTTCTCTCTGGAGATAAGCAGTTCCAAGGAAGCTGACTCAGTCTTTGGCTTCAGCATGTGACCTAGGTTAAGTCAGTGAGTACATTCCACATCTCTAGGCCACAGTGATTGAATCAAGAATGGTTATATGATCCAACAAACAACAATCAGAGAGTGTCAGGACTTTTGCAAAGAACTCTGAGATAAACATCCTCTCATACTTGCTGGACTTTAATGAGGAAGCCAATAGTCCAGGGATCTGCTTCAAAGGACTACGGGAGCTAGCTTTCAGGAATAAGCAGCAGAAGATAGAGGAAATAAATGAAAAGAAACTGAATTCTCAGCGGTGCTGAATCTTTCCTGAAGCCAGTGCTGCCTTTTTTAGTTTTCAGTTACATAAACTAATAAATTTTCTTTGTTGTTTAAACAACTCTGAGTTGTAGTTTTCATTAATTGCAACGGAAAGCATCCTTAGTAAAACACATTTCCAAGGATTATGGAAATAAATGGTATTTTCTTTCTCTTAGTTGGCACTGGTCTGTGGTCCTCCACACATACTAAAACAACCAGCTTCTGTAACAGAAGACATTATCTCAGATTTCATCCTGAAGTCCTGGGTTAAATGAAAGTATCTGAAGCTTCTCAAAACAATAGTCTGTTCTGTGATTTGGAATCACAGAAACAACTTTGAACAAGGTTTTTATTCTTTTATTCCAATATTATTTCTTATCTCCAAAGCATTCTGTTGGGTACCGAGAAGTTTTATCCTGGGGTGTTTGTGAATGACTAGGTAATCATTTTAAGCTTATTTCTCTTTACTAAGGTCAAAGATATGTATTAGGATCTATGTAATGTGCATAGTTTTATTAATCACTGCAAGTCAAGGTATTTCTGGAAAGTCAAGGCAAACTTGAGTACAGCAAGAACACCACAGAAACACATTCATGTCTTAAGAAGCATTAGAAAGCCAGGTGTGGTGGCACAGGCCTGTAATCCCAGCACTTGGTAGGCCGAGGCCAACCTGGACTATATAGTGAGACATACGGGCCAGTGACACAGCTCAGTGGAGCCTGCCTGGCAAACACAAGGTTCTGAGTTCAATCCCTGGTACTGAAGAAAAAAAAATTAAAATAAAAAAAATAACAAACGAGAAATAGACATTTCCAAATGAATAACATCTCTTTCAAAGTAGCTACCTTGGAAGGCATTCATTTCTAAAAAGGCAATTCACATAATGTGCCATCAATTAAAATTTTTACAAAACCTATGCCACAGAGAATTCCAAAATGGTTTTAAGCAATATAACATCATCAAAATAAGTCACTATTCCAGAAGAGGTTTCATTTTGATATAAATCATATAGACTATTTTCTTTACAAAAAAAAAAAAAAAGGCAAAGGATGAGCTTGTGGTCTCCAATACTCAAGAAGCAAGCTGAGGCAGGAGAATTACTTGAGCCCAGTAGTTCAAGACCACCCTGGGCAACATAGGGAAACTGCTAAAAAAAAAAAAGTAATTATATTCTTTAGGGTTAGTTATATAACCTTTCATAAACCTAACCATGTATATTGGCTAAATCTGCTTCTCATATATTTGACCTAAAATTAACTCAGGCAGGGTGTGCATGTCTATAATCCCAGCACTGAGGCACTCAGGCAGAGGATTGAAAGTTTGAGTATCACCTAGACAACTTATCGAGACCTGGTCTCAAAACAAATAAGAAGGGCTTGGGGATGTAGCTCACTGGTAGAGTGCTCCTGGGTTTAGTCCCCAGTACCAGAAAAATAAAATCAGCTCAACTCAGGCTTGAAACTCTTTTAACTCAGCAATACTCTCTTCTCTTTCATTTTATTCAAGTTCTCAAATCAGGCTTCTCTGTGATTGAAGAACTTGAAGTTACTGGTAGACATGTTAAGAAAAAACTTCCATGAAGGCAGAAAATTTGGGAATATCACTCTACTTAATTCACTGCGTAAATGAAAGGTCAACTCTGGAGAAAGGCAAACAGTGGAATGAGTACAAATAACTGATTCTTTCTAAAGACCAAGGCCAGAGAAAAACAGTGCTCTACAGAGCAGACTACAGAGATTCAAAGTCTAGCAGCAGAGAGGAAGAAGAGCAAAGGCTGCTCATAAGCCCCAGAGGACCTATGCAGGGCTGTCGTTTACCTTAGACCAGGCACTTAAGACAATGCCTGCCACCAGACAGTCTCTCAAGACATAGTTTAGTAAGTAAATGAAAATGTTTTCTGAGGGAAATTACAGAATCTGAATATCAGTTTCTATAAATGATGATGGATAAAAAATAAAGATGTGTACTAATTTATGTATGTGTTGAGATTCTCTACTACACTTAGGAGATCTGAAAATTAAAAGTACTACAAATACCCACAAAGAAGATGGTAAACGATGATAAACATTTAGTCTATGCTACAGATACATGGAAATGGACAGTATTTCTAGAATTATAAAAAAATGGGTAAGAGTTTTGTTATAAATATTAAGAATTTCCTTTATTTCAATGCACCATATTTTAAACAATCAGCAATGCAAGAAAAATCAAAAGTGCAGAAATATATTTACAATAAAATAATCCACTTAAAACAGTACTGTTAAATAATTATATTGGGAAAGCTCTCCTGCTAGAACCATATTCCAGAAGCATGTAACTATACAGAAAAAGTCTTAAAAAGAAAACAATAGGTGATAAATGAGGGTAGGAGGGATGGAAAAGAATGTTAGATAAGTTATATAGCAATTTGGAACTGGCAGGAAAAAACACAGATGCAAAGGAGCAAAGTGCTGTTTTATTTTGCAATAGCCCGATCTGTTGGGAAGAGGCCAGTGAGATGAAATTACAGCGCTTCCAACAGTGACTAAGGAGGAGCCCAGCAATGAGAGGTTTTGGTCGAAATGGCATGTTCTGACTTGAGGTGCGACTTCAGGCTTTTCTGCATCTTCTTGTTTTGACTTTAGGAGATGAGGGGGCATTACTTCCAATAAAACAAGCTTCAATGTATACAAGACGGGACTAAAGAGAAACATCTGACTGTCAGGACATTAGAACCTAAAGCATTCTGAAATGTCTGGACACCGGACAGAGCTGGAGGACGCCCCACCTCCTTCGTCTGGGAACACCTGACACCTCAGATGGAGGCAGCTTGCAGGAGATGGAGAGGACACCCCAAGCTCTCCCGACGCCAGCCCCAGCCACTCAGCCTTGAACACACATCCAGGCCGGGAGGAGTCGGCCAGTGGCCGCGGTGGTCCGCGATACCAGCTGGGATTGAAGCAGAGTCGCCCAGGGAGACTCGGCGGAGGCTGACTGCGCGGCTCCGCCGACCCCCGCCGCGCTCCGGTCCACTGGGTCTGGGGAAGGGAGGGCCTTACCCATGTGCTGCGTGTCCAGCTGCACGGCCGGCATCTCCTTCAGAGGAATGTGGCCGGTCCCGCCGTCCCTGCAGCACCGCAGGCAGCATAACACCGACGCCGCCATGGCGCAAAGACCACCGCTCGGCCGCCGCCACAACCGCGCCTCTACCTTGGCGACACCGCCCCCCACCGCTCCACCCCGCCTCACCTCCCGCCCCCGTTCAAGCGCCCGCTGAGTCCTTGTGGAGCGCAGTGGTCGGCTTAGCGACGCCTCTGGCCTGGAGGCGCAGCGCAGGCTGAGGCGCGGTGGGGCCGAAAGAAGAGAGGGCTGCTGGGCGGGGCCGATGGATGGGCGGGGCTAGTTCTGTGCCGGTAAAGGGGCGTGGCGGACAGGACGTGAGAGACGGCGAGCGCCTGCGCATTGTGTCATTTTTCCCCCGGGGGCGGCCTCACGTTCTCCCCCACCACGTTGACTGGTGAGTGAGTTTGCTGCTCTAAACTCTCCGGAGTTCTCGGGTGCTGTGGGTGTTTTCTTTTGTTTTGAGACGGGGGGTGGGTGGGGGGTGGGGTCGCTATATTGCCTAGACCGGTCTCCAACTCCTGGGCTCTTTTTGCCTCAGCCTCGAGAACAGGTGGTACTACAGGCACGCGTCACCACTACTGGCTGAATGCTATTGTAAAAACTGCCTTTCGACAGTTTTAAAAGACATTTTTAAAAATGCCTAGCGACATGATTTTTTGTGGGTAGACTGACCGAAACAGATTGGCCCGGGGGAGGGGAAACTGACAAAAATGCGCCCTGAGGTTTCCCTCAGCCCGCCTGGGGCCGAGCGAACTGAGCCTGCACGGGGAGCCTCCGTACCCCTCCTTGTGGCTGGGTCTGAGTTTTCTCAGAGCCGAAGTAGATCACCGCTGGCGCCGAGAGGAGCGTGGATTAGTGGTCGCGCTGTGGGCTTGCACCCGCGCTCTTCGAGGCCCCGCAGCATTTTCCGTGCGGAGCCGCGCTGTTCCGGCCCTCGGGAGACCGTCCTGCGAGGAGACCGCTGGGCAGGGCCAGAGGGCGGCTCTGGACGGCCTCTTCCAGGCTCTCCTCTCTTGTGCACTGAGGGCTCCCAAGAAGGCGAAGGGAGGCTGTGGGAAGGCTGCCAGGTCTCCCCAGGGAACCCCTCGGTTCCTACGGTCTGTTCCTGCTTCGACGTAGAAGGGCCCCGTGGCCGTCACTTGTCATCTCCCCTTAGATCCTTAGGTGGCAGATTTTTCGTCCTCACCACTTGGCATCTAGGATTAACCTGGCTCAAACCTCTGTTCACAGATCATAGTGAAGGCTTCGCAGATCATAGTGAAGCCATCTGTCTGTTAGTAGGTAGAGCACTTAGGCCTGTGGCTTGCCTACTGTCCTAGTTATTTTTTCACTGCTGAGACAGTATACACCATCCACAACTTAAAGGAAAAAGGTTTATTTTGGCTCACAGTTAGACATTTCAGTCCCTAGTCTGCTGGCTGTAAAGCAGTGTGGCATGGAGAAACAAAAAACCCCAAAAAGTGGCATGGAGAAACAAAAAGTGGAAAATTACTCATGGCAAGGTGGGCAAGAAGCAGGGAGTGATCAAAGGGGAGGCTGGCCACACCCCCATGATCCAAGTACATCCTAAAAGCCCCACCTGTGAGCATCTGAGGCTTTAGGGAGGACATCTAGATATAAGCCACAAAACCTACAAAGGGTGATAAGTGTTTTGTACAAAATTTTTATGGCCAAAGATAAGACTGTATAAGCTAGTATTATGGGAGAAAGGTTGGAAAAACTCTTAGCTGTACGAAATAGCTCAAGTAAGTTTGCCAAAGCAACTCAAGACATTCAAGTGGTTCTGTATCTTTGGACTACAGTAGGACTAGGGAGTGAGAAGTCACCATATCCAGATTATAAAATCCAAAAGAATTTGACATTTGCAGAAGAGACCAGTCATGAAAAAAAAAACTTTCTGATATATATATATATTGTATTTGCAAGAAAACAAAATTATACTTATGTCATTGAAATTGTGAAAAAGATCTTAAAATGTTTCTAGTAACAAGGAAGGGCACATGAATTATAAGTTAAAATTATCCAACATTACTAATTTAAGATATGTAAAACGTCATTTAGTGTCATTATTGTATTTTGGGGAATATAAAAATATAGTTTTTTCAAAAGATTTCATCTACAGTTACAATTACTCCAAACCTATTTTCTCAATAATGGTTTTGCATATCAATAACCCAAATTTAGGGATTATCAGAAACTTCATTGTGTTGAGAAGAAACTATCATAGTCAAGATACATGTATCTATGGCTGCAGATGTGATACTGGTTAGGGTTAGGGCAGTTCTGGGGAATTAGTGGGATACTATAATTTGCAGATTTATAACCTGAATCACAGGGAAAGTGAGACTACCTAAAATTGTTAGTGAAAGTTTATAAAATTGTAAACTGGGCCGGGGGCGGGGGGTGTAGCTCAGTAAGAGCATGTACTTAGAATGGACAAGGCACTGTTTGATCACTTGCACTACAAAAGCAAAGCAAAACAAAACAAAAACTCTAGAGTATTTGAAAACTGCTTTTAAAAATCCACTGTGAAATAACAACAGCTCGAAGATGTTCCAAGGATATGTTCTGGCAAAGAGAACTTTAGTGTAGGAGAATAGATCTACAAAGAATTGAACATGATTAAACTTTTTTCTTATTTTTATCTATTCCAGATGTTTAGCCAAATGCTTTAAGAATGATTTTATATCTCTTTCTGAAAAGGAAAACTTCCTACTTGTATATATGACATCTAATATCTAATGCAGATATCAGTCTACATTACACATTTAATACATTCTACAGAAAAAAAGATGTGAAGCCTTGGAAAGAAAGGGAAAAGTTAAGATGCTTGAATTTGCCTAATTTTTTTTTTAGAAAAAAAAAAAGAAAATTCCATTTCATATGTTCTGAATTCATTGGTGCCTGTTACACAGCGAACGCTTAGTAAATATTTTTTAAAACATCAAATGATTGAAGCCCCCAAAATAAGTAAGTATATTCTAATTACATCTCATGTCGTGATTTAAATATGAAATGACCTCAAAAGACTCAGGTATCATGTATGGCTTGATTCTCAAGGCAGCAATGTTCAGAGGCAAGGCCTATAAAACTGATTGGATTGTAAGGACACTAACCTCATCAATGGATTAGTCCATCAGTGAATTCATAGCTGAATGGGAGGTGGGGCCCAGTTGGGGAAGTAAGTCATGGGAGGCGTACCTTTGAAGGGTGTATTATTACTTTCCTGTCACTTGGATAAAATGCCTGACATCTGCAATATAGGGAGAAGTTTATTTTGGCTCATGATTTTCAAAGGATTCAGTCCATGGTCAGTTGACTTAGCAGAAATGGCATGGCAGAAGAGCATAGCAGAGGAAATCTACTCACCTCCTGACAGCCAGGAAGCAGAGAGAAAAGAGAATACACCCTTTCAGGTCAGACCCCCAGTGAACCACTTCCAGCTGGGTCCCACTTCCTAACAACACATTCAACTATTGAACTCATGAACAGATAAATCCCCTGATGAGTATAGCGCCCCCATGATCCATCACCTTCCAAACACAGACTTTTGGGGGAACATTTTATATCTAACTCATAACAAAGGGTCTATCTTATCCCAGCCTCTTCCTCTCTGGCTCTCTTCCTGTGCTCTTTCCTGGCTGCTAGGAGGTAAGCCACTTTCCTTCACCAGGCCTCTCTACACCATGATGTTTCTGCCTAGGTCACAGGGCTAAAAGCAATAGAGCCCACTGACCTCAGAAGAAACCTCTGAAACCGTGACCCAAAATAAAATTTTCATCCTTTGGGTGTTTTTCTCAGGTCTTTTGGTCACAGTGAAAAAGTACTATCCACAGTACCACACCTTATTTCACCTAAAACTTAAAAAGTAACATATAAATTGAATTCTTAGAGAATGATATCCACATTAAATGCACCAAGACAGGTTGCTATATAAAGGAATCAAGTATAGGTTTTTTTTTTTTTTAAGTAAAAGCTTATTGATATGTAATTCACACACTGTAAAATTCAGCCTTTTTAGTGTACAATTCAGTGGTTTTCAATATATTCACAAAATTGGGCAACAATTGGTATCTTCCCCAAAAGAAACTATGCTCATTAGCAGCTACTTATTCCTCCCTAGCCCAGCCTCTGGCAACCACTAATCTACTTTCTGACTCTCTGGGTTTACCTATTCTGTATATTTCATATAATATTTGGTCTTCTAAAATATCTAGTGGACTAGGGTTGTAGCTCAGCAATAAAGTGCTTCCTAGTGTATATGAAGCCCTGGGATGAGCCCTAGCACCAAAAACAACAAACACACAAACAATAAAACTACATTAAAAAAAAACAACAAAAAACTACATAAATACCTGCCTTCTTTCACTTAGCATGCTGCTTTTAAGGTTCATCCGTATTGTTATAGCATGTATCAGTACTTCCTTTTTTTCCCCTCTCTACCACTGAGCTATACCCCCCAGCCTAGTCCTTGCTTTTTATGGTCAAATAATATTCCATTGTATAAAAATATCTTATTTTGCTTATCTGTGTATTAGTTGATGAACATTAAATTATTTGTTTTCTTTGGCAATTATGAACAATGCTGCCATGAACTTTCATTGCATAAGTTTTTGAGCAGCGTATGTTTTAAATTCTCTTGGCTGTGTATCTAGTAGTGAAATTGCTGGACCATGACAACTTCATTTAAATGTTTAAATAACTATCAAACTATTTTTCTAAATAGTTGTACCATCATTACAGTACCATCAGCAACGTATGAGAGTTCTAATTTCTCTACATCCTTGCCAATATTTGTTATCATCTGACTTTTTAATTTTAGCCATCCTGGTAGATATGTAGTATCTTATTGTTGTCTTGATTTGCATTTCTTGTTGATCACTAATGCCAAACAGCTTGTCAGTGGTTATTGGCTATTTGTATATTTTTGGAGTAATATCTGTTAATATCCTTAGCCATTTTAAATTGAGTTACTTATCTTTTTGTTCTAGAGTTATAGTGTTTGATATAGATAGAAGTCCCTTATGAGATATATAATTTGCAAAATTTTTTTTCTCAACCAATGGGTTGTCTTTTTATTTTCTTTATGACACCCTTTGAAGCATAAAAATTAATTTTTAATAATGGAACATTATTTATTCTTCTATTTCCTGCACTTTTGGTGTTTGTGATGGTTAGTTTTATTTGCTGCAAAGAATAATCATGCTTGGTTTAATACTTTGAAATAGGTTGTGTTGATTAAGTTTGACTATGTTAACTTGATCTGCTTAGGAGCCATCCAGAGGACTGGTGTGCCACACTCCTGGGTTTGTCTAGGTGGGTCATAGAGGTGTGACCTTGTGCGTTACCTGGTCTCTTGCTCTTCTTCTGTGGCACTGCCCCCTGCTCTGCCTCCTGGCTGCTGCCCTGAACTAAGTAGCTTTGCTCCACTATATGCCATGATGTTTCTGCCTTGGAGCCAGCTAACTATGGACTGAATCTCCTTAAAACTTGAACCAAATTAAATCTCTTCCTTTAAGTTGTGGATGTCTAGCAATGGGATGGGTAGGGTTACTTGGAAATCAAATACCAAGATTTTGAAAATACCTACATGATATATGGTTGTAAAGCCTCCTGTGAATTTTTAAATTGACTTGTAATGATTAGCAAAAACCACAACATATCCTCACAAAAACATCAGGTGAATCTCCAACTCTTCAATCTTTGTCTTCCTCACACTATCTCTGCTCATCTATTTCCTGGTTTCTTCGTCCTATTTTTGGTGTTTACCTCATTAAGAATACTTCTTTAACCCACTGGTTTTCATCCTCATTAGACATACTAAAATTAATGTCTCCCTTACTCTCCTGAAATACAATTCAATGATATCTACATAGATAATTTCAAAGAAATCAATAGAATGTTCTTACTGTAAAATAGGGTAGAATGCATTCATTTCTTAGTGCTTAACAAACAGTATCTTAGAAATCATATCCTTTGATAACTATCAGAAAATGGGGACTAGAGTAAGGACTGGGAACAGAAACTAGTGCAAAAGGCTAAAGAAAGGTGTATGATAAGCTTTTGGGGACAGTATTAGGTAGGAGTGAAAAAAATCTCTTGGTATGGTGGCACACACCTGTAATTCTAGCTATTCAGGATCTGAGGTAGGAGGATCACAGGTTTGCACCAGTGAAGACAATTTTGTGAAACACTGCCTTGAAATTAAAAAAAAAAAAAATAAGAAAAATAAAATGGGGTAAGAATGTTGCTCAGTACTCCCTGAGTTCAACCCCCAATATTATACTTTTAAAAAAAGAAAGTTTTTTTAAAAACCCAAATAAATAATTTTTATAACATTCATATGACAATAAATATTATATGTGTATATAGATATGTGATAAATATGACAGTAATTTGAAATATTTTTTAAAAAACCTTGTTAATGAAATGCAATAAAAGCCTTAACTCATCTCAATTAATTTTATAATATTTTCTTTGAGTCTATTAATATGAGTCACCAATCTCCTTTATTGTATGTTTCAGTTGGTTTTGTTACTTTTTCAGTAATTGCATTACTGCAGAGTTGGCTGACATGGTCCATGTTTTTTTCAAATGTATAAATTATACAGTTTGATAGTTTTAAAGTTTCTAAAACATCCTTAAATTTAATTATCAGGCCCCTTTAAAAATAATATCTAAAACAAGAACAATGGATTTCCTAATCAGTATCATTAAGCATGTTCTTATCTATTTATTGCAAGGATGGAAATTCAAAAATCTTGAAGAAAAAGATTTTCTTAAAATAATGTAAGTTTTGGGGCTGGGGATTTAGCTCAGTGGTTCCTCCACCTGCCTTGCAAGCGGAAGGACCCGAGCTCAATCCCCAATACCAAAAAAAAAACAAAACAAAAAATGATGTAAGTTTTCTAATTAATTCTGGGATAGTTTTTACTTTCATGCAATTCTCATTTTCCAGTAGCTTAAAAAAAGAGGTCATTTAACTTTTCTCATGTTTTTGTTTTGCTTTGTATTGTTTTGTTTCATTTTGTTTTGTTTTTGTTTTGCATTACTGGAGATTGAACCCAGGGCCTTTACACTGAAGTGCATCAGCCCTTTTTTATTTTTTATTTTCAGACAGGGGCTTGCTAAGTTGTCAAATTGACCAGTATGGGCTTGAACTTGTGCTCCTTCTGCCTCTGCCTCCCAGAGTACTGGAATTATAGGCATGTGCCTCCATGCGCAGCATAACTTTTCAAATACACTGAAAAGATATGTTATGTAATTTAATATTTGACTTCAATGTTAAATTTTTATTGAATCAGAAATTTTATAATAGTATCAAATAGTGAACAAAGTCTTTTAAACTAATTTTCTTTGGCAACTTAGAAAGGGCATTCAAATGTCAAACAAAATCTTTTTTATTATCATTGAAGTTTGTAAAACAATCTATCATCTATTATTCATAGATTTTTTTGGGGGGGGTACTGGGGATTAAACTCAGTACCTTTGTGCTTGCAAGGCAGGCAGTGGTACCACTGAGCTAAATCCCCAGCCCATTCATAGATTTTTTTAATTTAAAAATTGAGGTTAAAAATACTATTATTTCTACCTGTTAGGAGGAATAATAACCCCCAAAGATTTCCATGTCTTAAACCCCAAACCTATGAATATGTTACCTTACATAGCAAAAGGACTTTGCAGATATGATTAAGTTAATGATCTTAGGACAGAGAAAGTATCGTGGATTATTGAGAGACCCTCCTAAGAGGGAAGTAAAGAAGGTAAAATCCATAGAAATAGGTAATGGATTGAAAATGAGGGGTGGGGAAGAAAGGAGAAATCAAACATGAAAATTTTGGCTAGTGCAATTGGATTGGTGTTAATGCTAATCAATCTATGACAGAGTTTGCCATGTGCTATCTCATTAGTTCTTCACAAAAACACTATAGAGATCATGATCATCATTTAAAAGGTATAGATGGCAAGATTCAGGAAGGTAAAGTGTCTTAGTTACTTTCTTGTTGCTGAGACAAAATACCCAATACAAGTCAAAGGAGGAAAGGTTTATGTTAGCTTATACTTTGTAGAGGGTTCAGTCCATAGTTGTCTGGTTCCAAGGCAGGGTGGCATGGCAGCAAGGCACGTCCAAAGGGAAACAGTCCATGGTGTGGCAGGCAGGAAGCAGCACAATGTCCTTCTTTCCCTTTTTATTCCATCCAGGCTATAAGCCTATTGGTTGGTGTCACACACACCTAGGGTGGGTCTTCCTTCTTCAGTAAATACATCCCCCACACCCAAAACTATGCTAAACCAAGCAGCAGACTAATGCAATACAGTGGACCCTTGAGTTATGACCAGCCTGACATATGAACAACTTCGGTTATGACTGGAATTTTAGTTTTTACCTATGAACAAAGTCTTGAGTTACGACCTGAATGCTAGCTGCTTGTGCTTCCAGATGGTCTCAGATACAGAGTTAACATATAAAGAGTCCTGGAAAGAACACTACAACATCCTTTCTTGTGTGGGATTAATTAAGAAATCCTGGGCCATTGTCTCTCTAAGGACACTAAGATCTGCCTGTATACAGGAGAAAGACTTTGCAGGCTGTGTAGGGAAGCCTGAGCTTTCAGTTGACTGACCTGAGTTACAACCAGCCCTTGCAAATGAATTGAGTTCATAAGTCAAGGGTCCACTGTATCACACATTTGTGTGATACTCTCAAAAGCCTATGAGCACATGAGGCTTTGGGGGGGGGCATCTAGTTATAAGCCATGACATCAAGAAGTTAACCGAATACATACAAATAATACATAATAAGCCAGGTGTGGTGGTACACGTTTTGTAATCTCAGTACTCTGAGAGGCTGAGGTAAGAGGATTGCAGGTTTGAGCCCAGCCTTGGCAATTTAACATGACCTTGTCTCAAAATAAAAAAGGACTGAGATGGTGCAAAGGCCCTGGGTTCAGTCTCCAGTATTCCAAATATAAAAATAAATCTAGACTATAAAAATAAGTGTCTAAATATGGCAATTTTTCAGCATTTGAGGGCATATAGAGTGGAGATTACATTATTCACAGTAAGGCCATGACTTTACATGTTTTTTCTACTCTTAAAAATTATAGATCCTTCATTGAAAAGGCTTGTAATAAATGACAGTTCAGTTGTAATGAGTGTCACTAACTCCCTAACTTTGGTCTCTAATAAAATTTCCTCCTAAAAGGAATCAGGTGTCCTTGGAGAAATAGCTGATTCTAGGTATGGAACAGGAACTACACGAGATGAACTTGGAATGTCTTGTGCTAAAAAATCAAGGAAACTATCAAATAGTAATGGGACATTTCAAAAGAACATAGGTTCCCACCTACAATTTGAGAACAAGGTAAACATCAAAAAGATTAATGATGACAATTGATGGAAACTTGAAATTTATAAAAATCCTACAATTACTGTTCATAATGAAACTACAAAAGAAATTCTTTGGTCACCAAAGCAGGTTGTGAGGCCATGAACACATTACTCTGTAAAAGAAAATATTTCTCCTGCCTTTCTGTATAATTTGTATTTCAGACAGAGGGGAGGTGAACCTTCCGGACCGCTGTACCACCGCCCCCAGCACCGAAGAGGTGAGTTGCGTGGGCACCAGCAGCACACCCCCACACACACACCTGTTGAAATGAGAAGACACTTAAACAAGTCTCAAAACCAGACTCCCACATCACATACAGCAACCTCAAAGGAAAACAAGATGGAATAATCTGATATTCAACAACCTGAGCTCCCTGAACTGGCAACAAAAGAGGATCTGGAAAAAATGAAATCAGAAATAATTTTTCAGATAACAACAGAGATTATACCCATAGTGCGAGACATGATTAATAAATATAGAGAGGACACAGATAAAAAAATAGAGGACCTGAGGAACATGATGGAATCCCAACATAGGAAACAAATGGATTCCATAAAAGGGATGCAAACATATCCACGAGATTAAAAACTCCTTTGAAAGTTTATGCAACAGAATGAGCCAATGTGAGGACAGAATTTGAGATATAGAAGATAAGATTGCAATTAGTGACCAGGAAAAGAAAAATTTCTTTAAAATTGTGAGGGACCACAAGAAATCAATCCAGCAGCTGCTAGATGATGCAAAGAAGAATAACATAAGACTGATTGGAGTCAATGAAGAAACAGGAGAGAGTGCAGATGATGTAAAAAACCTGTTCACAGAAGTGATGGCAGAAAACTTCCCAAGCAGGGGGAAAGAACTTGACATCCAGATAAGAGAGGCATATAGGACTCCAACTAGCCTTGATAAATATCTACACATAGGCATATAATTATTAAGATTCCAGAAGCCGAAAAGAACAAAGTTCTATAAGTAGTTACAGAAAAGAAACAAATCACAAAGGAAAGCCCATCAGAATCACAGCAGACTTCTCAAGACAAACCCTCAAGGCAAGAAGATCTTGGAGTGATGTATTTCAAGCCCTAAAGGAAAACAACCTCCAGCCCAGACTGATGTACCCTGCAAAACTATCTTTCAAAATTGATGGAGAAATAAGATACTTTCATGACAAAGGGCACCTTAGGAACTTCATGAATACCAAACCAGCACTCCAAAAAATTTTAGATAATATCCAAGAAAAAGACAACGAGGATCACAACCCCCAGAAGCCCCAGTAGAATGAATCCATCAGACACAATAAGAAATTAAACGCAAATGGGGAGAATCCAACAAAAAGAAAAAGTCATGACAATGATAAGTCAATGCATAGCATTTATAACCATCGATGTTAATGGTCTCAATTCACCAATCAAAAGAAATAGACTGGTAGAATGGATCAAGAAGCAAGATCCAACAATATGCTGCATGTAAGAAACACACTTAATTCAAAAAGAAACTCATAGATTGAAAGTTAAAGGGTGGAAAACAATACTCCATGTGACAAGAACCAAAAAAAAGCAGGAGTAGCTATCCTCTTTGCAGATCAAGTGGATTTCAAACTAACACTGATTAAGAGAGACAAAGAAGGACACTAC
>NW_004624748.1:4730304-4740479 GCF_000247695.1 Heterocephalus glaber | reverse complement strand
GTGTAAACACATACACATACACACACTCTTACACATGAAAAAGACAAAAGAAAAATTAAAAATTAAAAAATACATCGGGTTGGGGATGTACCTCATTGGTAGCACACTTGCTTACCAGGCAAGAGGCGCCAGATTTTACCAGTATTAAAAAAAAAAAGGACCAAAGAAAAATGTATGTATAAAATGTATATCTATATGTAAAATAATATAAAGTACACAATGTAATGGCTTGTGTCTAGACTTACCCCCAAAGCTTCATGCGGTCATAGGTAGAGCTTTTCCAGACGTGTCTGGATCTAAAGTGTAGTGACGCTAGGATTGATTCATGGTGCAATGCTAGGATTAAGGGTGTGAGTGCTACCTGCCCTTAGAGGATGTATATAAGGCACAGAAAGAGGCTTGTCTCTGCTTGCTTCTTCACTACTTTTGTTGCTTTGCCACCTTCTGCTCCTGATCTATTTCTCTGTGATGCCCCTCTGCCATGCCACCCTGCCTTGGAGCCAGCTGGTTATAGGCTGAAACCTCTACAAACTGTGAGCCAAAATAAACCTTTCCTCCCTTAACTTGGGGGTATTGGGTATTTTGTCTCAGCAATGAGAAAAGTAACTAAGACACTTACGTATATCTGTTTTTCGGGCTCTTTGGGGAGGCAGCACAGCATAGTGGTTTAATATATGGCTATGACCCATCCAGACTATCTGGGTTTGAATTATCCTCATTTATTAGTTGTGTGACCTTGAAGAAATTACTTAAACTCTCAATGCCTTCATTTTCTCATCTGTAAATGAGGATAATAACAGAACCAATTTTGTTGGCATTATTTAAAGGATTAAAGCTCTTAGGACAGCACTTGGTACATAAAAAGGTACTTCTCAACAGTCTACAAATATAAAATACATAAGCCTTTGGGAAGACATCCTTTTAATAATGCACACAGATAGCATGCCAAAGGAGTTGTTAAAGGTTGGAAATATACTACCCCCCCCCCGCCATACTGGGGATGGAACCTAGAGCCCTTTTTATTCTTTGGGACAGGGTCTCACTAAGCTGCCCAGGCTGGCCTCAAACTTGCAATCTTGCATCAGCCTCCTAAGGCTGTACTAGGAGTACAAGCTAGAAGTACAAGCCTGCACCATCATGCTGAATGGAAGTAGACTTTTTTTTAGTACATTTGTAGTACATAATATTTACATTCCTTGTGTAGAGTTGGTACATGTACATAAAACATCTTAATTCATTTTTTCATCCCTACCTTTCCCCCCCTTAGCCCTCTGCCATCTCTTGATCCTTTCCCATTTGAGAAAGATCTAGCTCCCTACTTCCTATTATCTCTCTTTTATTTTGCTCTTTATTTATAATTTGGGTTTCTCATATGAGAAATCATGTGATATTTAAGCTGGTGTTTCTGATTTATTTCACTTTACATTATGGTCTCAAGTTGCAACCATTTTCCTACAAATGACTCAAGTTTATTTATGGTGGAGTAGTATTCCATTGTGTAAAAATACCACATTTTCTTTATCCATTCATCCATTGATGGGCATATAGTCTGCTTCCAAGATTTAGCTATTATGAATTGTGCTGCTATAAACATGGGTATACATTTACCATATACACATCACTGTAATATGATATCTTTAACTTTTAGGAAGATACTTAGAAGGGGAGTAGCTGGGTCATGTGGAATTTCTAGTTTTAGTATTTTGAGGACTCTCCATACTGGTTTTTTTTTTGGCACTGGAGATCAAACTCGGGATCTTGCGCTTTCAAGGCAGGCAGCGGCAGCACTGAGCTAAATCCTCGGCCCTTCCATACTGATTTTTATAGTGATTATAATAGTTTACATTCCCACCAACAGTGTAGAAAGGTTCTTTTCCCCCACAACCTCATCAGCATTTATTATTTGATTTATTGATGATGGCCATTCTTTCTGGGGTAAGATGGAATCTCAGTTTTGCTTTAATTTGAATTTTTATAATGGCCAGTGATATTAAGCATTTCTTCATGTATTTACTGGCCATTTGTACTAATTCTGGAAGTGTCTTATTTATTTCACTAGACCATTTTTTGATTGAATCTGTTGTTTTAGGAGTCTATTTTTTTGAGTTCTTTATATATTTTAGATACTAGTCCTCTGAGGAATAGTTGGCAATTTCCCCCCCATTTTGTAGGTTTTCTTTTTACTCTGTTGGTCATTATTTTTGGTCATTGTTCTTTTTTTTAATGCAGAAACTTTTTACTTTGATATGATTCCATTTGCTCATTCTTGGCACTATATCCTGTGCAATTGGGGCTCTGTTCAAGAAGTCCTTCCCTATGCTTTTACCTATCTTATCTTCCATCAGGTTGTTTCTCTTTTAACATTTAGTCTGTTGATCCATTTTGATTTTAGTTTAGTATATGGTGAGAGATGTGAGCCTAGATTCAATCTGCATGTGGATAGCCAGTTTTTCCAACACGATTTATTAAAGAGGCTATCTTTCCTTCAGCATAAATTTTTAGCCCCTTTGTCAAAAAATCAACTAATTGAATGTGCTTGCGGTTGTTTCTGCATCCTATATTGTTTCAGTGATCCTCATGTCTGTTTTTCTGCCAATACCCTGGTGTTTTAATCACAGTAGCTTTCTAGTGTATCTTCAAATCTGGCATTGCAATGCCTTCTGCTTTGACTTTTTTACTCAGGATCGCTTTTGTTATTCTGGGTCTCTTCTGGTTCCATATGAATTTTTGGATTGTTTTCTCTAGATCTGTGAAAAATGCTGTTAGTTTTTTTTGGGGGGGGGTTGCTTGTTTGCTTTGTTTTGTTTTGTTTTTTGGTACTGGGGATCAAACTCAGGACCTTGTGTTTGCCAGGCGGGCACTGTGCGGCTGAGCTACATCCCCAGTGCTGCTGTTAGTATTTTGATTGGGATTGTGTTAAATCTATATGTCAGTTTTGGAAATATAGCCATTTTGATTATATTGGCTCTACCTATCCAGGAACATGATATCTTTCCATTTTCTGATGTTCTCCTTGATTTCCTTTTTTGAGAGTGAGGTAATTTTCAGTGTAGAGGTCTTTCACTTCCTTGATTAGGTTAATTCCTAAGTATTTACTTTTTCTTGTTGCTGTTGTAAATGGTATTGTTTTCCTAATTTCTTTCCCAGTGAGTTCATAATTAGTGTACAGGAATGCTGTGGATTTTGTGTGTTTATTTTGTATGATTGTAACTTTGTAATAAAACTTCAAGTCCAGGATTGTTAAACCTCCTGCTTTGCTCTTGTTACTTAGGATTGTTTTTGCTATTCTGGGTCTCTTCTGGTTCTGTATGAATTTTAGGCTTGTTTTCTTCAGTTTTGTGAAGAATGATTTTGATATTTTTATTGGAATTTCATTAAATCTGTACATCAATTTTGGAAGTATGGACATTTTGACTATGTTGGTACTGCCTATCCAGGAACAGGAATATCTTTCCATTTTCTAATGTTATCTTAAAATTGATTTTTTCAGAGTACAGTAGTTTTCTTTTTCTTTTTCTTTCTTTTTTTTTTTTTTTTTGGTACCGGGTATTGAACTTGGGACCTTGTGCTTTTGAGGTCGGCACCAGAACCACTGAACTAAATCCCCAGCCCAAGTAGTTTTCTTTGAATAGATCTTTCACTGCCTTAGGATGATTGCTAAATAATTTTTTTTGGTGCTATTGTGAATGGTATTTTTTTTCTAATTTCTTTCTCAGTGGGCTCATTATGAGTATACAGGAATACTATTGGAGCTGGGCATGGTGGTGCATGCCTGTAATCCTAGCACTTGGAAGGCTGAGGCAGGAGGACTATCATGAGTTCGAGGCCAGCCTGGCTACATAGTGATTTTAAGGCCAATCTGAACTACATGGTAAGACCCTCTCTCAAAAAACCCAAAAGAACCTGGCAGAGCAGGCTCTCATACGGAGGCAGGGAGGTTTGATCTGTAGAAATGATCACCAAGACTCACAAAGTAGACCTGGGTCTTGGGCTCCCAGAGGGAAAAAAAAAGAAGAAAAAAGTGGTCAAAGAACCAGAGACTCAATACTCAATTATAAATGATGGCAATTATTTTGCTGATAATTCTTTTGTGAGGGCCACAACCCCATCTAGGACTGTGAGCCAAGGGCAGGCACCCAAGATGCCCCTGGTGAAGAAGATAGAAAAAGAAGGGCCACAGCACTCTTTGTGAGGAGCTCCCAGAATCTGAGCCCACATCACAAGCTAGATGGACAGGGAAGTCATCCAGCCCCAGGAAGCAGGCCCTTGGCCACTCAGAATCCTTCAGTGGGGAGGAAAAAAAGAAGTCCTTGCCTTTAGCTATGTCACAGGGCTCAGGGCTAAAGGCCTCCCCTGACCCCAGACAGTGTGAGGCCACCAGAGTTGGCAAGAAGCTCAAAAAACACAAGAAAGAAAAAAAGGCCCAGGATACAGCTTGCCCCAACTAGGACCCTTGGCCCTGTAAGGCTGGAGATGCTATATATGAGTGCACAGTGCGGGAGGAGGCTGAGGAGCAGGCAGCCTTGGGGAAGAAACAGAAGCAGGGCAGCTCCAGAGAACACAGCGGGAAAGTGAAGAAGAAGAAAGTCCACCAGGAGGAAGACACCCTCCAAGGCCACTCTGAGCTCTCCAGGTCCAAGGAAAGCAGCCCTCAGAAAGAAAAGAACCCAATCAAAGTTGAGGTTCTAGAGTACATCCCAATAGGAGATGACCCTAAGGCCCCAGGCAAGAAGAAAACAAAGGCTAAAAAAAAAGGTAGAACAGCCAGTTAGTTGTTAAGGAGCTGGCTCAGAAAAGGAAGAAAAAGAAGAAAAAGAGCATGATAGCAGCAGACCCTTTGAAGGAGGAGCCAGACACAGACCTGGAGGTAGTGCTGGAGAAGAAAGGCAACATGGATGAGACACACATACACCAGGTGAGGTGAAAGGCCTTTCAAGAAGAGATTGATTGGGAGTTGGGCAAGTCAGAAGCTTCTGAACCCAGAAAGTGGACAGGGACTCAGTTTGGCTAGTGGGATACTGCAGGTTTTGAAAACGAGGAACAGAAACTGAAATTTCTCAAACTTATAGGTGGCTTTAAAAATCTCTCCCTTTGGTTCAGCTGCCTCCCTAGCATGACTACAAGACCCAACATGGCCCTTGGCAAGGGATCAGCCAACACCCTGCAGCAGAACTTGCAGCAGGACTACAACTGGGCCATGAGTTGGAAGTACAGCCATGGTGCTGGCCTTGGCTTCTCTGCCACCCCAACAAAGTCTTCTACAAAAATCTGTCCAGGTCTGTCAGTTTGGAAGATTAAATGCTAGTGTCTTCTACCCAAACAGCCCAGATGGCTTTTCTCAGTTTTGTAGATGAAACACACCTAGTAGCTATCCAGGACAGAACACCTGTGGAGACTAAGGACAAATGAGCAGCTCATGTGTCCTGGGAGCTAAAACCCATTTACTGTTAAATCTTCCATCCATGTGGTTACATGGGCACGTAAATAATGACAGCTGACAACTGACCTTTGCTGAGAGTATAGCATGACCCAGGCAAATAGTGTTTTTGCATTAGTGTATTTAATTACTATTATGAAATGGGTATTATTCATGAGGCAGCTGAGGTTCAGGGAACGAGTAATAAAATTGCCCAGGGCCACCCACCATTGAGTACCATGTTTTACAAGGTGGTACCCTAAGTCCTAAGTCACTAATCACTCTGAATGTCCCTTCTAGGGACTTTCACCCAGAATACTTGTTGGGGATTAACTGATGGAGGAAACAAGTTTTATGGCATGTCTAATTCTCAGGAAGTGGAATTAATGGTAATAGGGGATTGCCAAGCTCACTTGCCTTCCCCTGTTTGGAATAGCTGCACATAGACATGAGGTCCCAACAAGGAGATGTGGCCACCCTTTCTCTGCTGCAGCTGCCGTCCTTCCCTAAGCTTGGATGCACTTGGATTTTATGTTTCTGTGTGCTCACTGGACTCTGAACAAAGCATTCTAGAGAGCAGTTACACGAACTGATAGCAAAGGACCCGGTGACTTCTGTGATAGAGGCCAAATGCAAGGAGGCACAAGCCTGGGGATGAGACAGGACATTGCTTCATCCTGTAGGGACAAGTCCCGTGCCTGGACTCCACAGCAAGCCTCACATCTCCAGGTACAATGACCCACATGACCACCTGCCTCCCATTCGCTAGCCTTTTGCATCCCGACCTAAGAGTATCCTCTCTACTGCAGCCACAGTGCATCTCCCAGCTGACGTCTCTTTCTCTTTTGATCTGCCAACAAGTTCCAAGTCTAGTCAAACAGCTTTCAGGAAAAGGAGTTAACTGGGTGCTATTTCTGCCTTTTGTAAGTCCTCCCAGGTGAAGCAGGCAACATTCAATTCCACATTTTGGTGCTTTCTGTAGTTTTCAAGCATGCTATCTGAAATTGAACCTGTATAGAGGGGTGGCCCTGTAAAGTAGATTGTTTTTCCAAGTTCATTTGTAGATTTTTTCTTTTTTTTTTGGTACCAGGGATCGAACTCGGGTCCTTGTGTTTGTGAGGCAGGCGGTGGCACCACTGAGGTAAATCCTCAGCCCCCAAGTTCATTTATAAAAGAAAAAGCAAACATCTTCCAGAAAAGAAAATTAGCCACGTTCCTTTGCAACTCCCTTCCTTAAAGGCCTATCCAATACTTCCTGGGCCGAGGGCCTGAAGACCACTTGTGTGAACAAATACTGAGACACTGTTTCTTAAAGGACAAGATTTGATTTTAATGTTGATTCTCACTTCTCACTGTCACAATACCTGAGAGACTAGAGCTTAAACTAATCTGTATATGTGAAAATAAAGTAAAAACAAACAAACAAAACAACATAAAAACAAAAGAAAGAAACGGTGTTGATTTTGTGTCCTGCTACATTACTGAATTTGGTTATTAATTCTAAGAGTCTTTTGGTGGAAATTTTTTGGTCCTCTATGTAGAGGATCATGTCATCTGCAAATAATGATAATTTGACTTCTTCATTTTTATACATATCCCTTTTATCTCTTTTTCTTGCCTAATTACTCTTGCTAATGTTTTGGATACTATATTGAACAGAAGTGGTAACAGTGGACATCCTTTTCATCCCTGATTTTAGAAGCAAAGATTTCATGATTTTTCCCCATTTAATATTATGTTGGCATTGTTTGTCATAAATGGCTTTGATCGGATTGAGATAAAGTCCTTCTGTCCTATTTTATTCAGTTTTTTTTTTTATATTATGAATGGACATTGAATTTTGTTAAAGGCCTTTTCTGCATCTTTTGAGATGGTTATGTGATTTTTGTCCTGGCTTTTGTTTATGTAATGTATTATATTTATTGATTTGCATATGTTGAACCATCCTTGTGTTCCTGGGATGAAGCATACTTGGTCATTATGTATGATCTTTTTGATGATTCACTGCATTCTATTTGCCAATATCTTGTTAAGGATTTTTGCATCTATGTTCATTAGGGAGATTGGCCTGCAGTTTTCCTTTTTGGTTGGATCTTTGTCTGATTTTGGAATCGGGGTAATTGTAGCTTCCAGGAATGACTTTGGGAGTACTACTTCCCTTTCAATTTTATTAAAGAGCTTGAGGAGTATTGGTGTTTGATCTTCCCTGAAATTGTTGTAGAATTTAGCAAGGAAGCCATCTGGACCTCGGCTTTTCTTAGTTGGTAGGCTGGCTTCCTCTTTCTTTCTTTCTTTTCTTTCTTTCTTTTCTTTTCTTCCTTCCTTTCTTTTCCTTCCTTCCTTTCCTTCCTTCCTTCCTTCCTTCTTTCCTTCCTTCCTTCCCTCCCTCCCTCCTCGCCCTTCTTTCTTTCCTTTTCTTTTTCCATTGCCTGTTATTGGATTATTCAGGGTTTTAAAAAATCTTCTTGGTTCAGTTTTGGTAATTCATATGCATCTAGTTATCTCTCCATTTCTTCTGAATTCTCCAATTTATTGGCTTACAGGTTTGCGAAGTAGTCATTCGTAATCTTTTTTATTTTAAAAGTGTCCATTGTGATTATACCTTTTTCATTTCTACTTCATTGATTTGGGGTCTCTTCTCTTTTTCTCTTTTTTGGTTAGATTGGCTAAGGATTTGTCTATTTTGTTTATTCTCTTAAAGAATCAACTCTTCATTGATTCTTTTTTTGTTTTTTGTTTCAATTCCATTGATTTTTGCTCTGATCCTTACAATTTCCTTCTTTGTACTAGCTCTAAGTTTGAATCGTTCTTGTTTCTCTAGGACCTTGAGGTTTTTCATTGGGTTATTTATTTGGGTTTACTCTGCTTTTGTGATGTGGGCATTCACAGATATACCCCTCCCTCTTAGGACTGTTTGCATTGTGGCCCATGAGTTTTGGTATGTTGTACCGGCTTTATCATTTTAAAAAAAATTTTTTTCCATAAAGTTTATCGGTACATTTTAGGTATAAAATACAGTTACATTCATCATTGGGATCTTGTACCTTTACATGACATATCTTGGTTCTTATTTTTTTCCCCATTCCCCTGCACTCCCTTCACCCCCTCCACCCTTCCCTATTTACAAAGACTTTGTTTCCATTTTTTTCCTTTTCTCATATTTTTTCTTTTCCCTTCTTTCCTTTCCCATACCCCTCCCACTTCCCCTACTCCTTTAGAATTTTTCTTCCTATTACACGGTATCAGTTATACATTTTTAAAAATTACAATATCAAGATTTAGAGGACATTACCACAGATTTTACAGAATTTAAAAGGATATAGAAAGCATATTACAAAAATCTTTTTTGAAATAAATTTGACAACTTCTAAGAAGTACCTTGGAAGACAAATTAATGAAACTGACTCTGGAGGAAATATAGAATTTGAATAGCACCTATTAAAGAAAGTATATTCCTAGCTTGAAAACCTACCTATATGACAACAACAGGCTCATATACATTTTAACTGATAAATTATATCAAATATTTAAAGCAGAAAAAAGAAGGAACATGTCTCCCCTCATTTTAGGAAATCAACATTGTGCAAATAATAAAACTGGATAAAGAGAAAAGTGTGAACATAAATAAAAATTTGTTTAACGAAACACAAACCATTAGAAGTCGGATCTGGCAGTATGTAGTAAGTGGTTTTATTATAAGGATGACAGTGTTGGTTCAGCATTGGAAGATCCACTCCCATAAGTCATCATTTTAACAAAGGAAAGGAAAAAGCCATATGATCCTATCAGTAGTTGCAGAAAAAGTGTTGGATTAAATTCTACAGCTGTTCATGGTAAAAGCTATCAGGAGACTAGAGGTAGAACAGAACCTTCTCAACAGATAAAAGACATGTACTCCGTACTTCCAGCACCTTATATGAATGGAAAAGACACCATGGTTTCTCCCTGGGGAACAAGGGCAGATATGCCTAGTCTTCATCTGTCCATTAAACTTTGAAACATAGGCCCAAACCAAAATAGTCTGGCAATAAAAATAAATAAATAGCATAGGATTGGCAAGGTAGAAGTAAAATCTTTATATGTAGATAAAACGAGAAAATGCTAAGAAATCTCTAGGAGCCCCTAGAACTTGTATTTAAATTTAGCAGGATTAGAAAGCACAAGGTATATATAAAAATTCAAGTCTATGTATACTTGCTATAAATGAAGAATTGGATATTGAAATTTAAAAGTTATGTAGGAGTAGGAAGGACCAGGAAAAGTAAAAAGAAAAAAAACTATAGTGTTGGAAGACGTTTAGTACCTAATTTTAAGACTTCTTCTAAAGCTACAGTAATCAAGGCAGTGTTGGTATAAGGAAAGACATAGAGATCAATGGAATAGAACAGAGAATCTAGAAATAAAACCACACATATATGGTCCACTGATTTTTGAAAGATTATTTAATATTAACATTTTATTTTTTTTTTTAACATTAACATTTTATAGAATATAAACTCAAGAGCAGATGAAAAGATGTTTTCAACAAATGCTACTAGAACACCTGGTATCTGTATGTAAAAGATTAACCTCCCCTTTATTTCCATACATAAAAATAACTTGAAAGGATCTATGAACCTAAACATGAAAGACTAAAACTATAAAACTTTAAGAAAAAATTATAAGGGAAAATGTTCATGAATTTAGGGTAGGCAAGAATTTCCTAGGATACAAAAAACATGATGTACAAAAGAAAAAAATGGTAACTGATATTCCATCA
>NW_004624748.1:4704794-4721635 GCF_000247695.1 Heterocephalus glaber | reverse complement strand
AAGGAAAACTGATTAGATCAATCACAACATGTTAGACCAAATGATACAATCAGCAATACCATAGCATCAAGCGCAGCTTAGAAAATGACAATTTGTGGTAGTTATTAATCTACCACATTTAACTATGTGTAATATAATTCCCTGTGCCTCTGTAGTGTGGGACCAGGTAGCAGAGGGGCCGGAGGGTGGGGGGTGGGAATAGAACTGGTTCTTGGAGGGGACCACGCGGCTAAGGGGAGCGCCGGATTGGGGTGGTGCTCCAAGCCGCGCCTGGGACCTCACCGTGGTGTGGGCAGGAACCGGGACACCGCTGAGGAGCTTCACACTGCTTGGCTGACCTGAGGAGCGGTGTTCTGGATGGGGGCGGGGCTCCAAGCCGCGCCTGGAACCTCACTGTGGCGTGGGCAGGAACTGGGTTGCTGCTGAGGAGCTTCACGCTGTTTGGCTGACCCCTAGGTTTTTTTTAGAGTAGGAAATTTTATTGAGAGAAACAGCTCCCAAGAGAGACAGAAGGGAACCCAGAAAGTGAGTTGCCTTCTATTTAGATTTTTGATCCATTTTGATTTTAATTTAGTATGTGGTGAGAGCTATGGGTCTAGGTTCACTCTTTTGGCATGTGGAAAGCCAGTTTTCCCATTACGATTTATTAAAGAGGCTTTTTTCCAGTGAAGGTGTTGGGCCCCTTTGTCAAAGATAAGACAGCAGAGTGTGACTGGAGTTGTTTCTGCATCTTCTATTCTGTTCCACTGACTGTTTCATCTGGTTTTTTCTCCCAGTACCATTCCTTTTTTTTTTTTAATCATAATAGCTTCAATATAACTTCAAATTGGGGATTATGATGCCCCTTGCCTTTCCCTTGTTGCCCAGAATTGCTTTTGGTATTCTGAGTCTCTCCTGGTTCTATGTGAATTTTAGGATTGTTTTCTCCAGTTCTGAGAGGTATGCTATTGGTATTTTATTGAAATTGCATTACATCTGCGTAACAGTTTTGGAAGTATAGCCATTTTTACTATATTGATTCTGCCTATGAAAGAACAGAGAATATCTTTCTATTTTCTCGTATCCTCTTTAATCTCTTTTTTCAGAGTAATGAAGTTTTCAGTGTAAAGATCTTACACTTCCTTTGATTGATTCCTAAGTATTTAATTTTTCTTGATGTTATTGTGAAAGCTGTTGTTTCTCTAATTTCTCTCTCAGTGTGCTATTTGTGTACAGGAATGGTATTGAATGTTGACTTTGTATCCTGCTATGCTACCAAATTTGGTTATTAATTCTAGGAGTCTTTTGGTGGAGTTTTTGGGGTCTTCTATGTAGAGTATCATGTCATCCACAAACAATGATAATTTAACTTCTTCTTTCCTATCCTTATTCTTTTTATTTCTTTCTCTTTTCTAATTGTTCTTGCTAGTTTTTCCAGAACTATGTTGAACAGGAGTGGTGATCATGGGTATCCTTGTCTTGTTCTTGATGTTAGAGTTGTCTTGTTCTTGATTTTGTCCACTTAGAATGATGTTCCCTGTTGGTTTGTTATAAATGGTATTATGGCTTGTGTTTAGATGTCCCGCCAAAGCCTCATATGGTCATAGGTGGGGCTTTTTCAGATGTGGTTGGATCTAGAGTGTGTGATGCTAGAATTGACTAATGGTTTAACATTGGATCAGTCCATTTGATTGTGGCCATTTTGTACCATTTTGACTAGTCAAATATGTACTAACATTGCTGTTTTCTTTGTCATCTGAATCAGAGAGGTCTTCATTCCCTGTGTCTGTATTGGTCAATTCTTGCTCCATTTCACTATCACAGGAACTTTGGCTCACATGACCAATGTTAAAGTCATCATCATCCATCATCATCATCATTTGTACATGAATCACATGATGATTCACTTTCAACCTGCATCAAAACTTGCAAATCGGGGCTACTTCTTTTCAAAAGAAAATTAAAAAAAAAATCCTAAATGCACACCTGCCGCTTTGGAGTTCCTGTACACACCTTGCGATTCGTCTACCAAGTGGGTGAATGCACAGATGGGTTTCTGATTTCTCCAGGCCCAGCTACACCCACATGAGCCACACCCACATTCCATTATGGTAAAGTACATGTTTACATAATAGATGAATAGGGTGGATGTATTTTACCACCCTTGATGCTCAGGGAACATATGCAAAAATTGTTACATGGAGCATCATGTAGGTAAAAGTCCTGGTGTGACACTTTCCCACATGTGTACACACCTTGCCATTCATTATACTAAGTGAGTAAACATAAAGATTGCTTCCTGTATCCCCCAAGCCCAGTGACTGAGATGCACAGCCATATACTATAATGGTAAAGTACAAATTTTCATTAGGAAAGTGTGGTATGTGTTTAGGTAACCCAGTGTTATGAGCCATGTGTTCTGTGACTTAAGATATGGTCTATTTTGGAGAAAGTCCCATGTGTTGCAGAGAAGAATGTGTATTCTCTTATTGTTGAGTAAAACACTCTCCATATCTACTAAGTCCCTTTGTTCAAATATTCGGGTTCAGCTGTAGTATTTCTTTGTTAATTTTTTATTTAGTTGATCTGTATATTTTTAACCCTGGAGTATTGAGGTTCCCTATTACAATTGTATTAGTGCTTAATCTGATTTTTCATATCCATTAGTGTTTTTTTCATACAGTTGTGCCATTATGTGGTGCAGATATAATTATGATTGTTATCTCTTCCTCTTGATTTGTTCCCTTAACAATTATGTAATGAACTTCTTTTTCTCTTCTGATTAGTCTTGACTTGAAATCTACTTTGTCTGCAAATAGAATAGCTACCCCCACTTTCTTCTGGGTTCCTATTGCATGACGTATTGTTTTCCATCCTTTGACTTTCAGTCTGTGAGCTACTTTTTTGTATGTGTTTCTTGTATGCCACATATTGTTGCTCTTGTTTCTTCCAGTCTGTTTCTTTTGATTGGTGAACTGAGACCATTCACATTGATGGTTATGACTGAAAGGTATTGACTTGTTCTGGTCAACATATTATTTTCCTGTTGTTGATTCCCTTTCTTTTCCTTTTAATTGCTTGCCTTGCCTGGTGGATACATTCTATTGCAATTTTTGGAACTGTTGTCTTCACTGTGTTTTTCTAGAATATCCTTCAGAACTTTTTGGAGTGCTGGTTTGGTGGTCATGAATTTCTTCAAGTATTTTTTATCATGAAAGTATCTTATTTCTCCATCAATTTTGAAAGATAATTTTGTGAGTCCATCAATCTGGGTTAAAGTTGTTTTCTTTTAGGAGTTGAAATACTCCATGTTCTCCTTAATTTAAGGGTTTGTGTTGAGAAGTCTGCTGTGATTCTGATAGGTTTTCCTTTATTTGTGATTTGTTTCTTTTCTATGACAGGTTTTAATATTCTTTTCCTGTGTTGAATTTCTGGAATCTTGACTATTATATCTCTTAGTGTATTTTTTTCTGATCATGGATAATTGGAATTCTGTGTATCTCACTTATCTGTGTGTCAAATTCCTTCTTCATGCTTGGAAAGTTTTCTGGTATTACTTCTGTGAACATTTTTTTTAATGTCTTTTGTGTTACCTTCTGATTTTTCATTGATTCTAATTAATCTTATGTTATTCTTAGCACCATCTAGCAGCTTTTGGATTGAGTTTTTGTGGTCCCTCACTATTTTTTAGAAATCTTTCACTTGATGATCACTAATTGCAACCCTGTCTTCTAGATTTGATATTCTGTCTTCACATTTGTTGATTCTGCTGTATACACTTTCAATAGAAATTTTCATCTCCTGAATATCTTCTATCTTCTTTATGGAATCCAGTTTTTACTTTAGTTGGGCATTCATGGTTTCTATCACTTTCCTAAGCTCCTCTATTTTTTATCTGTATCTGCTCTAGATTAACTAACCATATCCTTCATTATGGTCATCATCTCCTTAGTTATCTGTGTAATTATTTGTTTGTTTGTTTATAGAGACTCATTCATCTGCTTTGTTATTTCTGCTATTACCATTTCAGCTGGTTGGCTTTCGATTTCTTCTACTTCAGTGTTCTCTGGATTTGCCTTGGGCAAGCCGGAGATTTGGGGTTGCACTTGCTTCCATGTTTCCTCATTTTCTATTTTTTTTGTTGTTTATTTGTTTTCTGGATTGATGCTTGTAAATTGTTTATGTTAGGTCTTTATTACTAGTATTGAGACCTCTTTAGGAAATTACTACTTTTCAGAGATGTCTTCTAGGCATAGCTAGCTCTTGGCCTTTGGGTCTGTCCCAAGATCCTGCTTTTTCTGTTTATTAGGAATGAGAGGTTGCAGCCTGTTTAGCCTAGCACCCAGTTCTTTTGTGCTGAACTGTAATATTGCTCATGTTTGCCAGCCAATCTAGGTATTGACATACAAGAAAGATCAATTGATCACAGAACCCATGTGCTTTGGTTAAAGGAGTAACATCAAACACAGAATGGAAAATGACAAGCTTTGACAACTAATATTTTGCCACTTTTAACACTATGTATATTTATAGTTATATAACAATCTAAGACAAATCAGAAAATTATATCCTGTAAGTATCAGTGGAGCAATTGTACCCTAAGGGGAGAAAATTAAAAAGAAGAGGAAAAAATAGACAAATAAAAGAAGAAAAAGAGATAAGAAGCAAAGCTGAAGGACAGAGGAAGATTACCCAAGTTTAGGAAACTGGTGAAGAAGACAAGAGGGATGGGAAGAATGAAAAAACTAAAACAAGGACAAAACAAAACAATAAAGTACAAACAGCATTCACTTTCACAAGGAAACAGAAACACACAGAAAAAAAATGAACAAAAACTAAAAAATAAAAGTTTCTCTGTGATTTAAAGCCTGTGGTTATCATCTGGAGTCTATATTGTGGCAGGGTCTAATTCATGGCATGCTTCTCCTCTCGCTGGTAGACAAATGAGATGGTCAGAGCCCAGATCCATATTGTATAATCCCAGTAAACCAACAGTACGATTAGGGAGGGGTGCTGGATAATCCCAGAAAGCCAGAAATAGTCGTGTGTGGTGTTGGTTCTGTGACTTTCAAATCCATGGAAGTTTGGGCTGAACCTGATGTCTGGTCATGGAATTGGGCCCTGAGTCATTTAGTTTATAACACTCTGGGTGTCTCTTGCCAGCTTGCCTATAGCTTCCTAGCCATGGAATTTCCCATGATTGTCCCTCAACCAGGTTCAGATTTCTCTTAGGAAGAAGGACTCCATTGGCAGTTGTGTTATGCTTTGGCAGAAAATTTGTCTACATTTTGCCTACATCTAGAGACTTTGCTGAAGACTAAGATTAAGTGCAGCAGGCTGGCAGAAGAAATTTCAAGCCAAACCATTATTGAGGTGGTGGCATGGCTACTGTTGGGGCTTTTAGTGAGATTTATATTGTGAATCAAGAAGAATGGCCTAGCAGAATGATTTAAAACATTTTGAGTTTGGCCAGAAAGAAAGCTCCAGTAATGCTGTGGCATGCAAAAATGGAACAGAGAACTTGGTTGCTAAAAAGATTAGCAATAAAGCGGTACATGAACAGGACAATAGACAAGATGGCCCGAGGGCATCATAAGAACCAGCAGGACACAAAATTGCAAAGGTGAAAGATTTTACTTTGAGAAGAGAACCCCAGGGAACCATATTCCAAAATAGCAATGGCCTGGGGAATTTATTCCTCCAGATTACATTTATTAGTGCTCAACAATCCAGGCTCTCGAGTCCTACAGCCAAGAGAGAAGGAAGCCTGGCTACTGCTCCAGCTGGTGGAAGACCCTAGCATAATCCACATAGTGCTTGTTTTAGGTACATACAAAACGCAAGATTTGTGGGGCCAAGAAGGCTTCCACCTAGATTTCAGAAGAAGCCCTGGGAGGCCAGGCAGTATGGCTCTGAGAGGGCAGTGTGTGAAGCTGTGAGTGTGAAGCTGTGAGTGTGAAGCTGAAAGTGCAGTGGAGACCCCAGACAGTTGGAGAAGCCAGGAATATGGATTGTCTGAGGAAAAAGCCAGCCCAAGAGAGAAGCCATGAGAGCTACAACCACCAGCAGTAGGGGTGGAGCCACCTAAGCTCTTTAGAGTTTACATCACTGATTTCCCCAGTTGCTGGACATGGAACTATGGGATTTAATGTTTGCCCTGCTCAATTTTGGTCTTGCTTTAGTCCCATTCCTTTCTGTCCCTCTACTTATACCTTTTTCCACTATATGTTTAACTTTCTTTTCATTTTTACAGGAGTTCACAGTAAGAGTTTGCCTTAAATAACAGAGGAGACTGGACTTGGACTTTTCAGTGATGCTGAAACTGGTAGGACTTCGGCAACTCTTAGAGATGGACTAAATGCATTTTGCATAAAAGTCTGTGCATGAGTCTTTTGGAGGCCAGAGGTGGAATGTTATGTTTATATCTAGATATCCCCCCCCACCCCGCCAAGCCTCATATGTTCATAGGTGGGGCTTTTGGGAAATGGTTGGATTGTGGGCATGTCATATTGAATTGTGGGTATGACAACTGGATTAGTCCACTGATTGGTTTAGCATGGTTCTGGGTATGAGTGATATATTTACTGAAGAAGGAAGACCTACCCTGGATGTGTGTAGCACCAAGCAATAGGCTTGCAGCCTGGATGGAATAAAAAGGGAAAAAAGTTGTACTGTTTCCTGCCCACCATACCATGGACTGCTTTTCCTCTGCCATGTCACTCTGCCTTGGAGCCAGCCAACTATGGACTGAAACCTCTACAAACTGTGAGCTAAAATAAACCTTTCCTCCTTTAACTTGTGGGTATCAGGTATTTTGTCCCAGCAAACAGAAAGTAACTAAGACACTTGAGCTTTCTGAATGTCATTGACTATATCTTTTAAATGAGGATCGTGATCTTTATAGTGTTGTTGTGAAGGTCTAATAAGACAGCACATGACAAAACAAATGCCAGTTTGGTTAGCATTAACACCACTCCAATTATATCAGCCAGAATTTTAGACCTCATGTGCTGGATCTGGGTGTGTATATTGTACCAGCAATGAGAAAATAACTAAGACAGCCATCAAGATACTGGCATTCCAGGATAACCAATTAATAGCAACAGCTATGTCACCTTGGCTATAGTAATAAAATCAGCATCAATTATATCATCAAACACAAACTGAATATTGACAAACTACAAGAACTAAAATGTACCACTTTTACCCATAGAAGAGATATCTATAATTATAATATGAACAGTAAAACATGCCAGTATTGACCTACTCTTGACCTACCGTAAATATCTACTAAATGGAACAAATTTACTTCTAATAAAAGAACAGTATTCAACAGCAATAGCATAATGTTAACTAGCTATCTAGAGATCCATAAAGGATAGTAGTTATAATAGTAAAGGCAGTGGGGTGGAAAACTGGAGAATAAAAACAAACAAAACTTAAGAAATTAATCAGTGAGATATGAGAAGGAGGAGAGAAAAGTGAGATAGGGTGTCCTACTGAGGAGTGAAAGGAAATTAATAGTATTGGAGAACAATCACAGGAAAGAACAAACAAGAAAAAGAAAAAACATGAACAGAACTAAATACTGGAAAAAAAGAAAGATAAGGAAGTGGAAAAAAGTTGAAAAGTGAGAAAAGAAACTAAAAGAAGGAGAAAGGGAGAAAAATGCCAAAACCAAATCCCCCAAACAAACAATGAAGGAAAGATAAAAATAACAAAAAGTAGAAAATGTTTTTAAAAGACTGAGTCAAAGAAAAAAATCCCTTTGTTTTTAAACAAATGGTTTCTTTACAAGATCTGCATCCATCTAGTCATGATTTTTCCCATCTAGATTTAGGGCTTATGGTTTTTGAGGTGCCCCCTCCGCACCAAATGCCCGTCTATCCTTTCACCTCAAATTGTGGTCATTGTCCAAGGCAAGAATGAAAAACGTGATCAGACCTCTGGTCTTTGCTGATGTTGGTCATGGGGGGCAGTTCAAATGGTCTGTTAGACTTAACGTTCATAGTCATGGGGTCTTTTGCTCCCTTCTCTCCCTGGGCTTTGTCCTCATCTAGGCTCAGGTTGTTTGGTTAGTCCTGACTTCTGCTGCCCCATGTGAAAGTGAAGCAAAATGTAGACTCAACTTGGAGTTAATAGATAGTCTCACCCTGTGTGGGCCTGCCTGCTCATGTCAGAGAGGGCTATCACAGTTCCAACATAGGCCTGCCAGCTCATGTCCCTGCTTGAAATGGGGGAGGGACACTGTGGATCCTAGAAGCAGGCTTTTAATATATCTTTTTGGGGGAAATCAATTGTATAGTGAATAATAAAATAATGAAAATATGTCATTAGTCAATCTGAACATCTTATTGAGAGCTAAAAAACCTTGTTACTTAGATTTTAGAGCAAAAGCCTTGATTCTGGGTTGCCAAACAGACGAGGCTTGTCTACCCACCCAGTAATACCAGTCAAGGAGAGGAGCATTGGTGAAGGCCAGGAAAGGAGTTTTAATCAGCATGGTCACGATGAGAAGCACATAGAAATAGATTCAAGATCTATCTTGGAGGGGCTGACAGAAGCTTTGGGGTTTTATAGAAAAGGAGAATAAAGGCAAGGATTAGGGGTGTACATAGGGGCTGTTTGTATAGCTGGCAATGTAGGTAATCCAATCAAGTCTGGTATGATAGATTAGTATCTCAAGACTGGTTCTTGAGGAAGGTTTTGTGAGCCATCATCACTTGAAAGGGCAGTTTGGTTCCCATCGTGAGATGATAGGTTCTGCTCTGAGGGCATCATCAGTTCTCATCATGGGGTAATTGTTACTGCTTGGGGGGTGAATTCATCCTGGGGTGGTCAGCAAGGTTCTGCTTTCTCCATAATCCAAGGTGATTTTAGGTTTAGGACAATGGCTGGAGACTTCTAGGCATAGTTCTGGAGATCTAGAACTGGATGTTGTTTGGTTTTTTGTTTTTGTTTTTGTCTTTTTGGTACCAGGGATCGAACTTGGGACCTTGCGCTTGCAAGGCAGGCACCGGAACCACTGAGCTAAATCCCCAGCCCTAGAACTGGATATTGTAAAAGCTGGAAATTAGATGTCCCTGAAAATTCTGAAAATTACGTGAGTTATTCCTATTTTGGTGTTCTCAGTCTTGAAGGGAGATGTGATAGGCTAGGTAAATTTAAGGCTAATAAACCTTGTAATACAGACATTCCTTGAGTGATTAATATGCCTAATTGCAGAGGTGAGCAGGGATCCGACCCAAACTTTTAAGGTAATAAAGGTGACAAAAAATAAAGGCAGAAATGCCAAGCTTTATCCTGCTGTTAGTTGCCCATTCAGCATCTGCATGCCTCTAGCCTCCAAGTTCCTGTTACAGTCTTAAATTATGATTTCAGACGAGGCTTTGATTTCTATAGTCCAGAAAAATTATCATTTTCTAAACCTTAAAAAACAACAATCCCAAACTCAAATCCCCAAACTCGCAAAGAACCAAATGCTTAAAACATTTCTAGTGTATCTTCCCCACTAGCCCTCTCCTCCTTCTTGCATCAGAGCCACCGTGACTCTCTTCAAAGTTGTCTTTTGATAGTATCTCCCTTCCTTCCCCTGTCTGTCTCCTACTTGAAGGCAGCCCTTACTGGATTATATCTAGCTGTCTCCTGGGTCTTAAGGGAGTAACTGGCAGGAAAGAGGAGAAAGGATAATAAATTTGTGGAAGGTAAGCTATGGGAAAGGGGAGACCCCTGGCCCAGGAGAGACCCACTTAGTCCTCATCGGAGGACCCCGGCAGGGGAGTCAGGCTCAGCTCTGAGGCTCTCCCTGGAGAAGTTGAGGCAGCTCTGAGAGGTGTGGAAAAGGCAGCACTTTGACTGGTATTAGATGTCCTACTTGTGGAACAGCACAGCAAAAAAAGCAGCCCTTGAAGAAATGTTACTGACTAGAGGAGCAGAGACTAGGATGGTCTTGGGGAAGGGAAAGAGGCCTGAAAAGAGGCCTAGCTATAAAAGTACAGGACAGAGAAAGTATTGAAAAGGAAGCAGCTCAGGATTCTTTTGAAAGTGAGGACAATAAAATGATGCTGAATATTAATGACCCTTAAACAGGACAAGATATAAAACTTCTCAGCCAGGCATGGTGGCACATGACTGTAGTCCCAGCACTCAGGAGGCTGAAGCAGGACAACTGGGAGTTTGAGGTCAGCCTGGGATACACAGTGAGTTTAAGACCAGTCTGAACTACATAGTGAGACCTTGTCTTAAAAAAAAATTTCCTTAGCCAGTGGGAAAAGAAAGCCCTAAGAAACTTGAGAATAAATAGCCTAGAGATCTTGTTAAAAGGAAGATTCTGATTCCCTAGGGTCAGAATCCTGCCTGAGGTCTGCATTTCCAACAGGTTCCCTGGGGAGGCTGTTGGTTCTTAGAATCTGCTTTCAGAAGCAAGGGAGTCTTCAAGAACTGAGAACAGAGAAAGCTAAACAGTAGAAGCTGCCAACTAGAGTCTCAATCATGGGTCAAATTCTGTGGAAGTCCCTCTAGCTCTAGTTCAAATTCAAGGTTGCCTTTGCAGGTTCCCATACAGTTAAAGGATTCAAGGAGGAGTTCATTGTGTGGGGCCAAGAGGAAAGAGATTGCAGATTTAGGGACCTTTCTCCAACCTTCCTGGAGTGGAAAAAAAATGGCTGGTTTTCAGCTGAAGTAGAGGGCCCAGGTCACCAATAATCGAGGGGATTGGTGAACAGAGAAAAATGCTAGCTAGAAAGTCCCTGAAGGACTCCAGGCAGCTGCTACATTCCCTACAAGCAGCTTTTCATAGGCCACTGGGAGGCAATTACTGGGAGGTTTTGAAAACAGATACGGGGCACTCCAGTCAAGCACTTGCCAATCCAGATGACCTATTGAGAGAAGCTCCTAATTGTAATAGAGGCAGAATGTTATCTGTACCAAGTTTAATACAGTTTTTTTAAGGGGGAAATGAGGACAGACCAATGCAGCCAAAAAGGGCTGGGTGTTGGCTTTGCAGAAAGCTGAGTTACACTTACAAATAGGATTGCCAGGTGTCCTGTATTGACCTGGACAGTGTGGTATTTTAGCTTCTAGAATATTCAAAAGCAGTCAATGCCTGTTTTTTAAAAAAATCTTTATTATTTCAGATGTAACTTATGCTTTGATTGACTTTCAATCAGCAGATGTTTGTAATTTTAGCTTTTAGTTACTTGTGCTAAGTACTGAATGGACAAACATAACCTAAAAGAATCTTACAATTCTTTTGAAATGTGAGGGATCCTTTTGTTTATCTGTGTGCAAGTAAAATGTTCCAAAACCCCTTCACTGTTAAATATTCCATTAAATAGAGTAAAAATCTACTGATTACAGGGGAGGGTACATTCTCCAAAATGTTATTTTCTCCCCAGTCTCTGTGGGGTAATTATTTTTATAATCCTGTTTACCAGTGAAGTGAGGAAAACACATTTGTCTTTGGGGCAGTAATAAAAACTAATGTTTATTAAAGATATATGCATGCTTTGTTAGCTCTTTACATCCTCTCCCTCGTTTCTTGCAGCAATCATGGAAGAGAAAACAAGTTGAGAGTCAGTATTCAGGTCCCAAACCTGAAAGTTATCCTCAGTCCTGTTACAGGAAGTGAGAGACTGCTTTTGCTAAAAAGTGCTGACTTTTCATTTGGACCTGTAAATATCTGGTGGGTAACTGAAAGCAAGATAAAAAGTGTGGCATCTCTACTTTATATCTGTTTCCTTTGCTACTTTAAACTTTGGGTCAGATTCCTGCTGAATTCTGCATGTAGTCACGTTAATCATTTAAGGGGTGTCTGTTTAAAAACTGGCAATGAAAAATTTATTAGCCCTAAATCTATTTAACTTTTCTCTTCCCCCTTCAAGACTAAAGACCCAAGATAAGAATATCTAAGATATTTTCAAGATTCCAGCTTTCTAGGCAGATCACCCATGAGGGGCCTGTTCGCTAAGCAAGAAGGGTTACTTTGACAGAATCAAGGCTGCTTCCCTAAGCCAGAGCCTCTCATGACAGAACTGAATTGCCTTGCCAAGTAATAACAACTTCCTGTAAATGAGTGAAGGACCTCACAAACCAGACCTGACATAATGATCAACCAGGCCACAGTTTGACCAAGGTTGCTTGACTAAGCATACTTCCCCTACCCCACTTTGTTCGTTTGCTCTATGACCCCAAAACTTGTCAGAACCCTTAAGACAGGACTTAGGATACTAGTCCCCCTGCTTCCCAGTATGGTCACATTGAACAATACAATCTTTTCTTGCATCATCACCACTCATGTCTCTTGAGGTGGCAGATGGCATAATGTAGTCCGCTAGAGACCTCCAGAGTCAGGCCTCTGGCCTAGGACTCCAGTAATAACTTTTTTTCTCTTAGACCCCTCATCCAACTTATTACAAGGTCTACCAGCTACAGCTACAAAATATATTTTAAAAAATTAACACTTTTTTGCTGTAGTTCAATTTCTTATCTTTCTTGCTTGGACATTTTATTGGCTTTCAAACTGTCCCCCAATGCGATTCTTACCCTCAACAGAATTGTCCCTCCTCCATACAGTGACCAGAATGATCTCTTCAAACTTTAAATCAGATTATATACTCTTTAATAGCTTTCCTTCAATAAAACCCAAAGTCCTTTCCAGGACTTTCCCTACAGAATCAGGCTTCTGATTGATAAGTGCAAATTCTTCATTCATTCATTCATTCATTCATTCATTCAGCTGATGTTTATTGATGGTCTCCTATGTGCCAGGCACTCTCCTGGATGCTGACATATTGCTCCTGTGCAAAGCTCACATTCTAGCAGGAAGAGACAATAATAAAAGAAACCCATAGCATTTTAGTGGTAAATAAGTGATATGGAGGAATATGAACCAGGAAAAGAGATTAGAGAATGTCAAAATGGCAGCGAGGGGCCATTATTTGTAATAGGAAGGCCAGGAGGGCCTTCCTGAGAAGATGACATTTGAGCAGAAACTTGAGAGGGAGTGAGCCAAGTGGATTTCTAGAGGAAGAACATTCCAGGTAGAGGGAAAGAGTGCATGCAAAGCTTCTAAAGAAGAGACATGCTTGGTGTGTTTGAGGAATAATAAGGAAGCCAAAGTGGCTAGAGAAAAGAGAAGACTGCAGGGAAGTAAGCCTAAGTCAGAGAGGTCTTGGGCATGGATTGAGGAGAGGGCAAACCAGGGAAAAACTTGTAGCAATGCCCCCCCACACACTATATATATGTATATATATATACACACACATATATATATATATACACATATATATATACCCACCCACACACACATACACACACACACACGTACATACACCCTAGGACTTGGACTTTAGCTGTCAGTAACTTGGTTGAGAAATGAGCAGAGATGAAATTGTGTAGAAGGGCAGGTGTGGCTGCAGGGAGACTGGTTCAGCATCAACTCAGGAGAAGTAAGAATGTCATGGGCCAGAATGGTGACCATGAAAGGAGAGAGAAGGGCTCAAATGTTGCTGAGCAAATAGAGTGAATGAACTTGAACACACTCACTAAGCTAACAGGTGATGGAGCCAAGATTCTCATGCAGCAGTGTGAGTCTAGAGCCTTTGCTGATAACCACAAATAAGGTGAAAGGAGAACTAGAAAAGTGGAGCTGCTGCAACTCCCTCGGAGCTTCCTGTCTTGGAGTGGTTAGCAGCTTCCTGTTGATGGAGTTGTTAAGAGGGAGGAAAGTATTTTCTTATTGGAATCTTTTTGGAAAAGGCAGAAGACAGACAAATAATTTTCTGAATACAAAACATATGGAAGGGCTGGTGATTTAGCTCAGTGGCACCGCACCTGCCTCTTAAATGCAAGATCCTGAGTTTGATTCCTGGTGCTGCCCCCCCCAAATTATATATATATATACATATATATGTATATATGTGTGTATATATATGTGTGTGTGTGTATATATGTGTATATGTGTGTGTGTATATATATGTGTGTGTGTATGTGTGTGTATATATGTGTGTGCGTGCATATATATATATATATATATGTGTGTGTGTATGGAAGAGGGCTGGGGAAGTATCTCATTGGTAGAGTGCTTGCCTAGCATACACAATTCCCTGGACTCCATCTATCCACAGTACTGCAAACAAAACAAAAACAAAAGACATCTGGAAAGTCAAAAAACCCCAAATCCACTACAGTATACAGGGCTGAGATCAGGGTTATTGATCAATGACCTCTTAAGCGTGTGTGTAATTTGTTTTGAAGAAAATAAACTAAGGGAATGCTTTGGGAATTAAAATATTAAATGAAAAATTGCAAAGTCTGTAACTAAGATACCTTTTTTGGAAGAACAACTAGTTTAGAAGATTAAAGGTATGCAAATATAAAGCAAAGATTCTGAGCCATCCATTTTTCTGGCTTGCATTTCAATCTTTAGCTTCCTTAGGGATAACTTGGATGACTGTTTACTCTTCAGTGTTATTTTCCATTTGCTAATCCGTTGGATCCATTTGAGTCAAACTTTTCTTGGCTTGGTTGCTTCTTTTGGAAGTGTTCCTTCCTTCAACTAGGTTACAGAAACAAGAGCTGAATTCTATACACAGCTGTAGAAAGTAGATTTCTATTTTCAAGTTGACATGACTATTCAGAGCACTGCTTTAATGTTGATACTGACCAATTTTCTTTCTTTCTTTCTTTCTTTTTTTTTGGTACTGGGGATCGAACTTGGGACCTTGTGCTTGCGAGGCAGGCATAGTGCCACTGAGCTAAATCCATGGCACCCAGTTTTCTTGATAAAGTCCTATTTCTCAACCTAGTCAGACATTGGCGTGTGGCATGTGCACATCCTATGAGGAGACAGGTAGGCCCCATTAAGAGGAGGAATTAGGGTCTCACAGAGGGAAATTTGAATCTATATCTGCGTCTCAGAGTTGGATGACCCTGGTCAAGTCCTTAACATTTTCCTCACTGGCAAAACTCACACCCCCAAAACTGCCTTGTGAAATTGCTGTGAGATTAACTAAAATGATATATGTGGTGTCACAGAATGATTTGCTTAATTAATGATAGTAATTAAATTAATTGCCCGTAGACTACTTTTGTGAGGTGGTTTTTTTAGCTCTGTTGTTTCACCCACAGAGTGGCTATATAATTTATCATCATCCAAATTGGGAGTGAGTGTATAAGAATGAAAGATGCCCAATCCGAGAAAGTCTGGCCCCAGAGGATTAGGCCAGGCTCTCCCCTGGTAAACCAGGACATACAGCCACCTCCCTAAGACTAAGAGGCCTACAAGAGAGAGCTGGCTGCCATCCGGATGCTAGCTAGGCTGGAGGGACAAGAAAGAGGCAGATGGCATGAGCAAAGCCAGACGTTGTCTTTGTTGTACATAGTTTACTACTATCTATTTATAAGCATGCTAGTTAAGAATAAAAGCAGTCTTCTCTTTCCTTCTCCACCTTAAAAATTGGTAAAGGAATTGCCCCTACTGAGCCCAGATTTTCCCAAGAAGATAAGCATAGCTTGCAATGTGCCAGACAGCATGAAACCTAGAGGAGCAGGTTGGGGTAACAAGGCCTTCTCTTACAGACCAGGGTGCACAGATTCATGTTACTGGATTATTCTTTGTTTCTTGCCAGCACGATGGTACTCAAACCTACAGGAATTTAGGTATAATTGGCATTACTATAAAATATTTATTTTCAGGTCCTCTGTGCTGACTTTCCAAATTCAAGTTCCCTGAAGTTCTCTATCTTTAAACTAGTATCCAGGATATTTTCTATGACCTTAAAAGATTAGGGAACATTGATTGCTCTTACTTTGGAAAAGTCCATTTGGGCTTTGATTTATTTGTGCAGTAATGCTAAGAAATGCCTTTTGTCACCTCATACTTGTGCCTCAGATATAAAGGTTGAATTGACCAGAGGAGGCTTTGATGGAGCCATAGTCATCAGTGAGAGATTCTCAAGAGAAAGATGAATCTCTGGGACAGGGGACAGAGTTTTGTGGTCCCTCGGGAATTCTTTTTAGTGGAGGCTTCAAGCAGTTGAGCCTTATTTTTATATAAAAGTAGTGATTTCATGACCCTATACTTCATTGCTTTCTCTTTTTTCCCCACCATGCTTCTGGGAAGAACTATTCATATTCCCAGTCTCTGTCTCTACTTCCTTAATCCTCACTCATGCCTGAGTGCAGTGGAATGAAGACTAACCTGTGTGACTGTTATGGTTTAGGTCTAAAATGTACTCTGAAAGTCACATGTGTTCAGAGGTAGGACTTCCAGGAAGGTGATTAGATCATGGTGGGGGTGGTATACTCATCACTGGATTAATCCATATTTGAATGTGCTGTTAGGAGGTGGGGCCTGGTCAGAGGGATGGGTCACTACAGGTGTGACCCAGAAGGGTATTCTTGTCCTAGCTCCTCTCCTCCATTCTTTTTCTTACCTACCTATGGGTTAAGTAGCTTTCCTCTTGTGCCATGCTATTTTTGCCTTGGAGCCACCCCACCATAGGTGAAATCCTCTGAAACTGTGAGCCATATAAACCTCGCCTCCTTTATGCTGCAGGTATCAGGAAACCATACTAACACAGTACCCATGAGCAGGTTAGTGAACTATTCTGTTTTCCCACTGTGACTTCTAAAATGAAGCAATGCAAGAATAGTCTTTAGCTATAGTAGTAGATATTTGATGTTAACCCTTTCACTTCCCTTACTTCTGATTCCCTTTCTTTACCTAAAATCATTAGGAACTGAATTGAAAGACTCTATAAGTTATTTAGGGGGGGCTCAATTTACTTTGTTTTTTGTATTTAATTTTTTTTAAAAAACACCATCTCCCCGGTACCAAAACAAACAAACAAAAATAAAAT
>NW_004624748.1:4680118-4704694 GCF_000247695.1 Heterocephalus glaber | reverse complement strand
TTTTTTTTTTTTGGTACCGGGGATCAAACTTGGGTCCTTGCGCTTACGCAGCAGGCAGCGAAACCACTGAGCTAAATCCCTGGCCCTTAATTTTTAAAAATGGACACAAAAATATACATATTCATGGGGTACTATGTGATATTTTGATACATGTGTATACATTCTATAATGCAAAAGTCAGAATAAGTGTATCTCCTCAAATATTTGTAATTTCCTTGAGGTAAAAACATTCAATATCTTCTCTCTCAACATTTTTGAAATGTACAGTAAATATCATTATCTATGGTCATCCTGCTATACAATAGAATTCAATTTATTCTTCTCAACATTTAAGACTCTACTCAAGCCAGGCAAGGTGGCACATGCCTGTAATCCCAGAACTCTGGGAGGCTGAGGCAGGAGGATCATAAACTTGAGCCCAGTTAATTTAGCAGGAACTTGTCTCAAAATAAAATTTAAAAAAGGGTTGATGTGGTGGTTACAGTTGAGTGTCAAGTTGATTGGCTTTGGGATCTGCAGGTGGGAAGTTAGTGGCACACACTTCTAGGTATGTCTGGATGGGGCAATGGAGATGTGGCCTTGGGATCTCTATCTGGTCACTCAATGTTTCCTCTCTAGCATTGTTTCCTTGCTTTCTTTCCACCACCAAGAACTAAGTAGTTTTGCTTTGACATGTCCTTCTGCCATGATGTTTCTGCTTTGGAGCCAGCTGGCCATGGACTCAATCCCCTTAAAGTGTGAGACAAATTAAACCCTCCTTTTAGTTGTGGTTATCAGGTTTTGTGTCCCAGCAATGGGAAAACTACTGATACAGGTGGTGATACTGCTTAGTGAAAAGGATCTGGGCTTAAACCCCAGTACTGAAAAAAAGTACACTCAGCTCTTTAAATTCTTAATCTTTTCTTATGTTGGTACTAGAGATCGAACTCAGGACCTTGCACTTGCAAAGCAGGTGGTGGAACCACTGAGCTAAATCCCCGGCTCTTTTCTTATGTTTATGCCACTTTTCCCTGTTTTTTCCTCTTGGTTCCAAGAATATTCCCTCTAGAGTCCCCAGTAGTAGAGGAACTATTTGCTAGTGACATATGTTTAACATCTGTGGTATACTCACTGTGTAAAGGTAGCATAATCATCTGTGTCCTAAATAGGGACTTGTATGAATGGGGCCATTCCAGGGCTTAACTACCTTTTTCATTTACATATAACTTACATTTAGGTGTATCTTTGGAATTATGCAGTGTAAGAGAGAAAAATTATTTTTAATTGGTCTGTATTTCATTAACCATTCTAATAAGCCCTTATTCACAGAATTAGCTGGGTCAAATAGTGGACAGGGACACACAGGCTGTAAATGATAATTCTTAAACAAGTTTTCCTGCATTATGGTCCTGAGAAGTCAGAAGGCTATTAATAACTACAAAAAAAGGAATACAGAAGAAGGAAGGGGCAAAAAGGGAAAGGAGGAAGGGAATTGACAGATTCAGTCTGAGATAGATTGCTTGGGTTAGACTGTGAACCCTGGATCCCAGGCCATGGGAGATGGAAGGAGGGACTCTTGCAAATTAGGAGTAAAGGCACACAGCTGTTCAACTGGTGTGCTTGTCTGTGTGTATGGGCACCACTCTTGCAAGAGTATGGGTTAAAGTCTTGTTTTCACTGCCTCTGTAATTTAATTTTTTTGTGGGGTCTGGACAAGTAAATTTATTTCTCAAAATTGAAGGCTTGTCTGGGATGTTCTGTGCCTGTGTGGACCAGGTCCTGGTAGAGAGGGAAATTCATCGCACCCCATTTTTGGGTGGCCCGGTCCACCTGGATAATCTGTCTTTTCATGGAATCCATAGATTCTGAAGACAGCAAAACTGATTCAGGAGGAGATGACCAGGCAACCTCATACATAAGCCAAGGTAGAAGCATTGGACTATAAGTACTACCTCTTGGTGGTCAGGGCATTTTTGGGGGTCAAATTAGTGACTGAGATATGTCTTAAACGGGTTAAATGCAGAGTAGAGTTCAAGGTACACAGGAAATCTCCATTGGTGGAGGTTGTGTACATGAGAAACCTCCATTATGGGGGGTTGAATGTATGGGTACATAAGAAACCTCCATTGCAGGGGTGCGGGTGGGTGTTGAATGTACAGGGAAGCAGCTCTCAGAGTGCACATTAAACCTCCATTAAAGGGGGTTAAGAGAAACAGTTACGGGGACCAGCGAAAAATGGGGAATAAAAATTCTAGGCCTAAGGAAATAAAGACAGGGAAAAGGAGCTCTTCCTGGGACATTGCCCCAGATAGTCTGCTGGGACAAGTGTGGAAGGGCTGAGTAGTCTATAAAGGTCTTAAGTAGCCCTGGAGGGCTGGAAAGATAGCTCTTGTACCAAGGGGGAAAAAGATACAAAAATCATGATCTCCACAGTAGAAAAAGTGTTTGAGAGAAAATTAGATCAAGACTCCACATAAGGAGTTAATAAGAGCCCATTGTTACAAATCTTAGCTGATTGATAAATTTAGTTTTGGCATCCAATTTGAGTTGGTATTTTTATTTGATTGATATGCTTAAAACATTTCTTGTGCATTGCAAATTCTTTTTTTTTTAAATTCTTTTATTGGTACATTTTAGGTATACAATATGTTTACATTTATCATTGGTTGCTTGTACCTGTACATGATGGAGAGGTGGGTACTTTAAAATTCAGACAGCAGTTGTGAGGTTTGTTATTGAAAGATTATAATAAGATTTTAAAAAGAGAATATGATGAAGACTATAAGTATAAAGATATATTATTGATGTGAGCAGATTTTATATGATAAGGTTTTTGACCTGTCAGGATAAAAAGTGGGGGGGGGGGCAATTGTGGCAAAACTAGAAGGCTCAAGTGTGTTCAGAAAAAGTCTGTAGAGTATGAAGTTTATTTTAAAAAATGTATGTTTGGCTATTTTGAGCTTTTGCTCTTGTTGGTTTGGTTGAGCACAAGCTGTTCTTTCTGAAAGCTCTTTGTTGCTCAAAGGAGTCTAGGAGGCTGTGGCCCTGACTCTCAGATCATCACTCACTCTTTTCCAGGTCCCACTCTCCTCTCTGGTCTAACTGGTGCTTTCAGACAAAGGCTATAGCTGTCATTTCTGAGATTGATACTGGACGTGAGCTTTTTTTGCATGACTAGCAAGGACACATAGACTGGTCAGTGACAGAAAACAGGGCAGAGTTGCTTCCTTGTGCAGTTCTAACTTGGTTTGGTCAGGCTGCACATGTGGCCTAACCTGGTTTTCTTTTCTTTATCTCTTTCTAAAACTACATGAGAGATCTTAAAGACATCAAATAAATCTTATATGACTATGAGTAACTCAATGTCTATTCTCAAACATCACTTTTAGATTAAAAGATTTTTAAAAGTTGAATTTAAAGAGTAAAGAGACAAAACCTCAAAGCTCTTCTTTCACCCTTCTGATTTTTACTGGTTATAAGACTATAATGTTAAGTAACAAAAAAAGAGGTACTCAATAGCTTAAAATATTAAAGTAAATACTGTTATGACTTACATTTTTTAAAAGGGAGAGATAATTGATAATCCTGGGTGGTATTCTGAGTAGTGTATTTATAGTTATAAACTTCTAACTATAAAAAAGAGTATTATAATTCAACATGGCCAATACATCTAAGAGTGCACTCTGATTAAATATAACTGTGTTATACTTATATGTTCTGTATGCTGACTTGTGTGTTCATCTGCCTGTTAATCTGTTTTAATAACTGGTTAAAGTACATGAAAGCTGCTTCATTAAAGATTTTTTACTTCACATCAATTTTATTTTGCCCTTTGTTTTTGTCCTTGTAAACTTCTGGCCAGAATGAGGCTCATTACAGAATGAAAGCTAATAGGCTTAGGGGGCACTTATAAATAAAAGCCTTAAAGTTTGCTAATATAAAAATGTGATTTAGGCTAATATATATGTTTCTCCATGTGTGTTGATTTTCAGGTATATATTTTCCTTCAAAAATCCCACTTAAGTTGACTTATAGATAGACATTCATGATATTAGCCTAAATGTTTTTTGGTTTACATAACTTAACAGTGAGCTAATTTAAATCAGTTGGTAAAAATAAAGATGTCTTTAAAGTTGGTAACATGTTTCCTTTCAGGTTGTTAGCCAATCAAAATTGGTTTTATAAATGCAGTGCCTATTGTCTGTATGCAATAACTTAAAAATTATATATATATATATATATTATATATATATACACACACATCCAAAAAAATGTTAACTGTTATGGTTCTCATGATCTATCTAAAAGGATTTTTGAGATAACTATATATTAATATAGTATATATTATTATAATATATTTACATTGGCTATAATCAAAAGGTTAAGTTCTCCTAGCCCAGATCTGACCATTGGAGTTCACCGTCCATCCATTCCAACCTGGTGATATGGTGCTGATAAAGAACAAAAAAGAGGACAAACTCCAGCTGACCTGGGAAGTCCCTTATCAATTCCTTCTGACTGTTGAGATGGCCATGAGGACTGCTGAAAAAAGGTGGACTCACTAAACTCAGGTCAATGGACCTATAGGGGAACATGGGGGAAATTTGGGGTCATCTGAAAAACCATTAAAGCTGACTCTAAAACAGGAGCTGGTCCCCTTCTGGAAGCTAATTTGCCTGGGATATCAAAAACTACAGGTTGGGGTAGGGAATAGACAAATTAAAAAGAGACTCTGGACTACCCTCTTGGACTGATAATTAATGTAACTAAAATCACAGCCTCTCTAAATTTGAGATTTGATTCTTGCCAAGTACTGTCTTGTGAAAGTTTAAAATGTTACAGAGACAGATCTTACAGGTGGAAAAATATCTTTCTTTGCTCAGAACCCTATTCAGGTTACCATACCCCTCCTTGTGCCAGCTGGAGTGATATCTGGTGAACCACCCAATAACAGGTGGACAGCTAGAGACCTCTACTTGGAGGCCTGTACTCCCAACAGATAGGCTATATGTGTCCAAAATCTTTCCTCCAACTGACCCGAAGACCTAAAATGCAATCTTATATTCCTATCAATAACCCAGCCATTCTAGACCAAGGACCAGATAAAGTGGCACTTTGAGTATATGAGTTAGGATCAAATGTTGCATGATCAGACCATTGAGGCAGGCTTGTCCTTACAATTGAATCTAACTTTTCTCAACCAAAGGCTTCCACAACTAACTCCCTAACTCTCAGAAAAATGATGATTCTAAATGATTCTAAAAAGATAAAAAGAGCAAAAATAAAGAACTTGAGGAAAACTTTAGAAATTGAGACAGGATATAAGGAGATGAATGCCTGGGTCAAATGGGTAGAGTTTTCAGCTCAGGCTCTTAACAAAAGTGACTGCTCTGCATGCACCATGGCAAGACCACAAGGACAGGTGGTTCCTTTCCCTTCAGGAGGGATGCTGATCCTGATGGAATGCTTTGTGTGGTGGCCTTATATCAGGACAAGGATGCTTGGGAAAATGAGACTTACAAGAGTCTGTGGCTGCTATTCCCTGTGCCACAGGAAATGGACATAAAGGGGGTCCCTCCCTTCTCTGTAGGGAATGTGAGTTAACTCTTCTTGGCTCTCTAGGTGGGGAGAACAATTTACTGAAACCATAGGAGACATGACTACCTGCACCCACGTCTTAAATGTCATTGGTGGGTCACACAACTACTTGTCCCTTGCCCATTCCCCGGGCTGATGTCTGGTGGTACTGGGGGAAAAGGAACCTCTGCAGTTTATTCCCTACAAATTGGACTGGGACTGTGCCTTAGTCCATCTGGCCATTCCCTTCACCCTGGCATGTCATCAGCTCCCAGAACAAGAGACTTCTGGAACTCAGAGATCCTTACCAGGATCCTTTGACCTTCATTTATATATTGATTTAATCAGGCTACCCAGAGGAGTCCCCAGTGAATTTAAGGCACAAAATCAGATAGCTGCTGGATTTGAGTTCCTACTCTTCCAGTGGTCCACTGTTAATAAAAATGCAGATTAAATAAACTATATCTATGACAATCAGCAAAGGTTTATTAACTCTACAAGAGATGCAATTCAAGGCATAGCTGCCAATTAGATGCAACTAGCTGGATGGCCTGGGAAAACGGGATTGCTCTAGATATGATGTTGGCAGAAAAAGGGTGTCTGTGTCATGTTAGGAAGACAGTGTTTCACTTTTATCCCTAATAACACACCCCTAGATGGGATCATCACTAAGGCATTACAGAGCCTCATTATGTTAGCTAATGAACTCGTTGAAAACTCTAGAATTGATGATCCCTTTACAGGGTGGCTAGAAAACTGGTTTGGAAAATGAGAAGGTTTATTGGCTTTGGCTCTGACATCCCTCATTATTGTGGCTGGGGCCTTAGCTGCCATAGGGTGCTGCATCATTCCTTGTGTGACAGGCCTGGTCCAAAGATTGAGACTGCCCTAAGAAAATGTCTGTGGCCTATCAATGACTTAATCTCTTACTATTAGAGGAAGGGGTCAATTTATTATTTATGATAAAGAAAGTCAATTAACATTAGATAGATTTGAAAACTCAAGAGATAAACATGATAAGGGGACCAGGAATCCTATAATAAGGAGAGGAAGAGATTATAAGATAAAAATATTTTTAATTGGTTCATATTTCATTAACCACTCTAATAAGCCCTTATTCACAGAATTAGCTGGGTCAAATAGTGGACAGGGACACACAAGCTGTAAAAGACTCACACCAGAGATAAGGTACTGGGGTAAGAGATAATTGCTAAACAAGTTTTCCTGAATTAAAAGCACACAGCTTCTCAACTCTGATGTGCCTATCTGTGTGTATGGGTACCACTTATTGTGTATGGATTAAAGCAGTGATGGTGAACCTTTTAGAGATGAGTGTCCAAACTGCAACCCAAACCCTACTTATTTATCTCTGAATGCCAACATTGCAATTAAACCTGCATACTGAGGTTTTAGTTTAGAAAAAAAAACAATTCCTACATTAACATCTTTTGTCTTAAAAGAAAAACAACACAGGGGAAATAGGTTCACCACCACTGGATTAACTCACTTTTGCTGCCTCTGAGTCTAATTTTTTTGGGAGTCTAGACAAGTATTCATTTCTCACATGGAACCATTAAAAATATCACTTTGAAGACTATGGAAAGATGCAGAAAAGATTATTTTAACATCTGAAGTAGATCAGTTGCAATATAAAATGCTATATCTTAAAAATCAGGCTGAAGCTGGGTGGGCAATGTGTCTATAGTTCTAGCAACTGAGGAGGCTTAAGGTGGGAGGAATGTATGAGTCCAGTAGTTCAATACCAGGTTGGAGGTCCAGGGATTTAGCTCAGTGGTTTTGCCTCCTGCTGCGCAAGCACAAGGACCTGAGTTCGTACCAAAAAACCCCCCCAAAAACAAAAAAAAACAAAACCAATACCAGGTTGGGTAACATGGTGAGACCCAATCTCCAAAATAAAACAGAGCAAAAAGCTAATAAAATGCCCACCTGTTCTTTTGTAGAACTATATCTGGATTCATTTAATCCATGTCATTTTGATGGATAACTAGGATATGTCTAATTTTTATGTAACAATTATATAACAAATACACCTTTACATAAATCGTGACATATTTTTTCCTATAATAAATTCCTAGAACTTATATGTGTTTTGAATATTTCTGATACAGATTACTAACTTATCTATCCATCTATGCTGGTCCCCAGCAGCAAACAAAATGACCTGTAATACTACTAGATGATGGCCTATTGGTCATTATGTTTTAAATCATTGCCAACTTAGTGAATTTTAAAAGGTGATATCAATGTTTTGCTTGACATTTTGATATGGGAAAATATAATTCCCAGCCTGCTAGATGTCAGACACACTGAGCTTATGTTCCATGAAATTGAAGAATAGGAAAGATTTATTGAGATATATCTCCTGAGAGAAGAGGAGACCCAAAAGTGGGTTGCCACTGAGGCCCTTTGACAGGGGTAATTAATATAGCAAAATCACAATGCGGGTACAACATGGGTCAAACTACAATCAACCTATAGGATTACAGCTATATTAGCTAATATTGATCTAATAGGGAAGCAGGTCATATAGCAAGGCTACATGGAAAGAACAAACGCATTTTGAGGAAGCAATGGGTCAGGATACTCTGGTCAGCCACCTGGATGACTGATGCCTATCCAAACTTCCTGGACCAAGTGGTGCTAATTGTAGTATAATTCTAAGTTACTGTCTTGCTAAGACACCAAGTTGTGATCCTCCTATTTTAGTCTTCCACATTGCTGAAATTACAAGCATGCATCACCATGCCTGGCTATGTTGTGGTTTTAATATCCAAAATTTTACATTTTATTCGGTCATACTAGTCCTTTTTTTTTTTTTTGGTGCTGGGGATTGGATGTAGGGCCTGTACATGCTAGGCACAAGGCCTGCCACTGACTGAGGTACATGCACAGCCCCCAGTCTTTTTAAAAACTCATGTTGATTAATGTTTGCTTAGAAAGAAGGTCCTTAATTCTTTATGAGAGCTCTCTGATGGACTAATTCAGGAAATTACACTTCTTTTGAAGAGATGTGGTATGTTATGAAAACTGAAAATAATGACCTGTCTTTTTAAACTATAGGAGGAATCTGGCCATAGAAGAGGTATGATAAAGTTTGCTATAGAAACAAAGGATGGAGAGATACCTTGTCAAAATAAAATGTAATGAAGTGTCTACCTCAAGTGAATTAAAATTCCAAGTACATTACCATTCTGGGTGGCCTCAATAGAAATATTTGCAAGTTTGAAATATATCAGTTATCTTTGATAAAGAGCATTCTTCAAACATTCATGAAATAACTGGACTTGGTGCTGAGAGTGCAGTGATGAACAAACACACGCGCCTAGCTCTTCTGGAATTTAGTCAAGTGGGGAGACAGATATTCAAATAATTACATAAAGAAAATATAACAAACTGCTGTATGCACAGTGGAAGAAAAGTACAGGACAGCATGAGATGATTAACAGGATTCTATTCTTGGCCTGGAACATCTAGGAATTCAACCTGAGACAGCTGTGCTATGTCTGGGGGATAGGGATGGGAGGTGGCTGGTGAGAGGGGACATTAGATGGCAGGAGCCTTAAAGCTGCAGAGAGTACAAGCTTGGGCAGGCCAAGGCTAACAATTGCTTTCAGAGAGGCAAGGTTATGGGAGTGGGAGAGAAAAAGCATGTCTCTCCTAAAATATTTAAATTCAAACTTTCATTGTTTAAAAATAGTGTAACTATAATCACAAGTCATCAGTTTGTGATCACTCCTCTACAGGGAATATGAAGGTCATTAAATGATCACTGAATCCCTGGGAGTCCTAAAACTGAGTGTTGGGCTGTGGGACAAGCACCTCAGTGGTAGAGCATATGTTTTGCATACCTAAGGTCCTGGGTTCTGTCAGTAGTATGGCAAAACAAACAAACCAACAAAACCTGAGATTTGATTTTCAGAATTTAAAGAGGAAACCCAGCACATGTTCCTGGGCTGGAAGAAAAGCCAGGAGTGACTCAAGCCAGGCCACAAAAATAGGGCTTATTAAGAAGGTGGCAGTGGTACTCAGAGTACCACTGAAAGATCAAGGAAAATGAGAACTGAAAAAATGTCCAGTGGATTTTGCAACCCAGAGGTCAATGACCTTCACAAAATGCCTAAAATGTGCTGCTATTATTTAATCAGTCTCGTGCATCTTCAGAATTATCTGTGTCTTTGGTGCAACCGGGAAGGATGTGGGCTGATTTAAATCCATCCCAAATTTCTGGAGATCTGGCTGCATTCTAGCAAGAATTTGCATGGAGCAATGAACGAGACCATTATAAGATAAACACATATTGACAAGGCATTTATTACAAAACACTTTGATGTCAGGGAGGCCCAACCTGGCTCATGTTAAAAAATATGAAGCATGTATTTCTTGTGCAGTGCTCTGTAGATTTCTGATAAATCTAGATCCTTAGAACCAAAATTGTATATGTCCTATTGACTTTAAGACACAGTGTACTTAATGTATAGGAATCAGCTACTAAAAACTGCAGAAGCTGTACCACATTACACCTTTACAGAAGAAATAGTCTAAAAATGTCCCATATAACAGATGAAGTTTTCTACACCAAAATAATATTTTGTCATCATAAAGTAATTTTTCAAGATAAAAATGAAGTATATAATGATTAGTGAACCTAACAAAAATTCAAAATAAAAAACCATACTGTATAAATCAAGTTTTCAAACAACTACAAATATACCTAAATCATTTGTTAAAGGCCCTTATAAAGTTATTCTTCATAAAATATATATATTAGTTAAAAACATTTAATTGTTATAACAAGTGTAATCATTGTTAAAATATCAAAGCAGTAGTACATTTAGAAAAACTGATTTTTAAAGCTGTAGCTCTCCACTAAAATGTAGCTAAACAACACTATCATTTACACAGCACAGTAACAATGGAGCAAGATAATTTGTACAGATGATATATAAGTACATACAATTTTTGGAGGGTTTTAGAATATCATTAATTCTATATTTATTTTATGAGGAATTTAATATTTTGTCAAATGGGTCAATAAGATTACAACATGCTGAACTTTTCTATAATTGTATCTTTAAAAATCTATACTTTTCAATAAGCAGTAAAGGAAATTTCTTCTCCCTTAAATCTTGGATGTTACCAGGTAATATTCCAAAAATTCTGCTTTCATTTTTTTAGTGCCATGTGCATAATTATTCTTCAGTGGCTTCCCATTTCTCACAGTAAGGTTCTATTTTTAATCTCAGTATTTCTCTTTTTTTTTTTTTTTTTTGGCATATTCACTTCTCTGAGAAAGAGAGGCACCAGTCCATTATCAAGATTTGCCTTGCCTCTTTTTTTTTTTTTTTGCAGTGACAAAGTTTATTTGAAAAAGTAAAAGTGAAGCGTGAAGGAGAAACTGGCTCTTCAGAGCAAGCTTGGGCTAAGTAAAAGAGGAAAAAGCAAGATAAAAGCACACTCTGGAGGGTGTGTGATAGCCTCTTCAGGTCTCTTTTCAGCCAAAGCCTTGGGTTTGGGAAATTCCTGGACTAGTATTTTTGGTTTCTAGAACAATTTTGAGGATTATATAGTTTGAGTATAAAATTATAAGCATATGTTAGTATTGCCTTAATTACCTGAATTATTTTATTCTTAAAATTCTTTGCATCTACTGAAACAACTAAAGGCCAAGTTTACTGTTGCTTAAATGTCTCTCAGTCTCTTACAAAGCTAACTGATCTTGCTGTACTGAAATATATGGAATCTAGAATTGTCTTCAAACCCAGGAAGAAATCCATTTAATTTCAAGTCTTGGGTATTTTTCTGTCTTTTTTGATGAACAGATTTTTACAGGTATTTTTCAGTTTTAATGGAATATTTTGAATGTTCATTTCTCTGAAAATATATAGCTTTAAAAAAAAGTAAAGTTGTCCTTTAATTGAATATTTTTCCTTTTTTTCTCCTTTGCTTAGACACAGAAGAAGGGGTTGAGAAGTAGGATATGTGTTCTTAAGCAACTACCCTGGGCTAGATATAGAAATGCTAAAATTTTGGTACTAGCTTCCTCACCTGCAGAGTTTATCACAAGACTTTGTCCTTGAGCCCAGGTTTTAAAATCCAAAGCAACAAAACAAGCATGGTTTTCTTCTCCCATGTTGCACTGACAGCCATTAAGTACTTAATATGTCAGACACAATGTTGGTTGCTTTATATATTACCTAATTGTAACCAAATGTATCACAATTTTCATTTTACAGAGCAAAACACTGATGCTTAGAGGTAGCAAGTGACTTGAAAACTAGTGAGTCTTATTGCTGTGCTAAGTGAATTTCAAGTGTCAGCTGTTTACTTATTTAAAGAGCAGTCAATAGAAGAAAATTCCAGTGTGAGGAGCATTTTGATCATTCCTGTGTCACCCCTAACAGGATCTAGATACATCTGTGCATGCCAGTTTCATCCAGCAAGTTACTCTCTTCTTCCAGCCTGGATACTCACAGCAAGCAGTTTGCAAAAGCTATTCTTTTTTCCTTCCTCATTTTTGTATACTAAAGCGAGTTTAATATACTGTGCTCTTTAGTAATTTTAACAGTCCAGGGGTTGCTATGCAGATTTAGTAAGTGTTTTACATTTAGTTGGGCAGAAGCATATTGGTATTCACCATCAACCTGATCTAACTATATAAACATGCGTAATTATATTAAGGATAATTTTTGGTCTATGAGTTAGTAATCTGCACTATCATTTTACTTTTAGGGTATTTGAAATGTTTCTATAAGCCAATTTGTTTTTAATAATATTTTAGTGGAGACTCGAGATGCAGTTTTCATTGGCACTGGAGTCAGTCATGGTGCTGTAGAAAGATTATCTGTACATGGAATCTGATTTTAGCCTCTGCTCTGTTTTTCATGTTTAAGTCATTTCACCTGTTTCTTCATTTATGGGGTAAGAATCCGAATTCCCATTCCACAGTGTTCTTGAGAAGACTAAACAACAAAAATTATAGGAACTATTCTATTCTAGTATATGTGCTGCTGAAGACATATATGGTTCTGTACTTGCCTCAGTTCTCTCATGATTTAAAATTTTAGGAGTCATTTCATTTATCTTTGTACCCTTCACTGACCGCTCATTGACTTAATGGTCTGATATTAAACCAGGTGCCCATACAGAGTGGAAGAGTTAGAAGAGTTAGAAGACATCAGAAGAGTTAGCTTAGCGACTTAACTATTAACTTAACTATTAACAGCGGATACTTTAAAACCAAATTTAAAGCTCTTTCTCCCCTTCAAAGAAAAAAAGCAGTAGTGCTCTTTTGCTTACAAGACAGTGTTAAAAAAAGAGAATTGGATCGCTGGTGTTCTGCCTAAAAATCGAAAGGAAACTGACGCAATGTTGGGAAAAGGGAGACGATAGTTGACCTCATTTTAGTTGCACTTGGCCCAAGCCCAGGCTGGACCGACGAGCAGTCAGTGGTCTCCGGTCCCAAGCCGCTGTGGCCCGGTTTCTGCTCCTGAGATGCAAATGAAGTGGTGTGAAGGGTTGGGCTTTTTTTTTTGTTCCTAAAAATGCTACGAACAAAAAAAAAAGTACAACAATCCAAACCCAGCCATCTCATTGCGCGGCCGTTTAATTGAGACTTCCTTCAGGGTGGCCCCACAAGGGCACGGTGTCCGCGCGCAGCCCCCTGCAAAGGAGAAAAGTGAGCGCCAGTACCCGCCTCTTCCAGGCGGCCCACCGGAAGAGCCCTCGAACCGCCCGGGAAAGGCTGGGCTCGAGGCCGGACGAGGGAGCTCGGGCGGGGCCGCGAGGGCTGGTGGAGGTGGGCGGGGCCGCCCAGCGCCGCGAGGCCATTTTGCGGCCTTGCTGAGCGTGTGCAAAGCGGCCTCGGCAGGTGGAGAGTGCGGTGCTGTGGCTTCAGGTGTGAGGCTTCCTGCGTGGCCGGAGGTTGGAGATGAGTACCCACCGCCGGGTTCCTCTCTGGGGAGAAGGGGGGTGACCTTGAACCTGCAGCGAGGGTGGGGACTTGCCCAGGCCTGCACTGACCAGCGTGGGTGGGGACTGGTGAAAGGCGAGTGTGAGCTCCAGTGGGAACCCAGGGGCACTGGTAGGGCGCGGGGAGGAGCGGCATGGGCTGGGCGCCGCCTGGCCACCTGCTCAGCTCCACAAAAACCTGCCGCGTCTCAAGAGCACTGGGGTGCCTTGTGCCGCCCTAACTCTGAAGCAAGCTTAGTACAAAGAGCTCCAACCTCTGTCTCCAGGCTGCTTGGCCCTTCAGTAGTTCTTGCGGGCTGGCTTTATTGGTGGGGCGATTGAAAAAATTGGTCAAGAGTGCAGATCCTATGCACGTAAATTCATAACATCCTCCTTTCTTTTTTCCGCTGCAGCTACAAGCTTGTCAGTCGACACGTGAAAAACAACCTGATCTGTGGTGGGAAATAGCAACCCTGCCAAATATACCTGCTTGCCGGGGACAGAGGTAAACTGTTTTTCTCTGTTGATAACCTCACATTTTAAGAAAAATAAGCCAGCTTTCTTAAATTGAACTATGTGTAGAATATATATTTTCCCATCCATTTCTTTCATTGGTGGTCTTTGTTCCTTTCATATTTTGTCAAAATTCAGAAAAATAGAATGTATATTTGGCAATTTTTTGTGTGGTAGTTACTGCAAATGTATTATATCCAGATACTTAGGTTGGAAAGGAAGAGAGAGGCTTCAGCAGCATTTTTTTCTTCTTGTGTCTGGTGAATTGTCAGGCTTTTGGGCCTTGTATAATAGGGTTGTGTTTTCTGTGACTCTAGAGTTCTTTATAGATTTGTCTTTTTAAACGCAAAATTTCATTTATATAGGCACTCCTTCCAGTAGAACTTGATGGAGCTGTTCATTAACTGGTTATATTTCTTTGTTGCACAACCAAAAGATACATTATTAAAATGTATTTGGTGCTAGGGATTGAACCCAGGGCCTTGCACATTCTAGGCAAATGCTATACTGGTCATTTAAACTGCATCCCCAGAAGATAACATTTCTTCAGTCTCTCCTATCCTTCCCTAAAAATACTTGGGGGGGGGGGGTTAATCACCAGACTTATTAAATCTCCCTGCTAAGACTTCCATAATATTAAATTGTTCTTTTCATCTTGTGCATTTTTGATAGGTTATTTGATCCTCCTCTTTGCCATAAGTTTTGTTCAGATATGCCCACTTTTATAAACTTTGTACCTGATATCCTTTGTAACGTTTGCTTTGGATTCCCTTGAAATTACAGTTCAAATCTCTCTCAGGACCTTTTCTTGGTTAATACCCTCATCCTCTAATATGATACCTTAAATGAGTATTTATAGTTTTCATGATATTTTACACATGCATAATTAAAAACCTTACAGTTACATAGTTTAGCCATTTACAACATTTTCAAACAATATGAGGAAGTTAGTGTAAAAAAAAAAAATCCTCATTTTATGAAGGGTAAATAGTGCTTCGACCTAGGTACGTATTGAGTAGGTTTTGTGCTTTCCTCTTCACTGGAGTGTGTCTTACAGCCTAATTTGTAAAAAAAACAAACAAAAAACCCCATAGAATTTTAAAAGAGCTGTGATTAAACCATTTTATGAGGATATTTTTGGTATAGGGGATCAAACTTGGGACCTTGCACCACTTTGAGGCAGGAGGCAGCACCACTGAGCTAAATCTCCAGGCCTGAATTTGTTTTTATTTTTCATTTGTATTTTTTTGGTACCAGGGATCGAACTCGGGTCTTTGCGCTTGTGAGGCAGGTGGCTGAACCACTGAGCTAAACCCCTGGCCCTGAATTTGTTTTTAGATGCTGGAGATTGAGCTCAGGGCTCAATCTCAATACATGCTCCACCACTGAGCTACATCCCTACCTTTTAGAATACTGAATTCGATAGCACTAAGGTCTAAGAATTGAGAGAACTCAGGTTCTACACCTACCTGTGTACAATTGAGAGGTCTTCACTGGGAGGAAGGGCCAGTATTTTTAAAGTTAGGTGTTTAGCTAGATGAGCTTAAGTGTGGCATTTTTTTCATTCCTAACCCTCTTATCATCATCTTTTCTTAAGATACGTTAGGTAATAGGCAGATGTATACTAATATCAACTGCCTTAAACTTTTATATTTTAAACTCAGGTAAGTATGGTAGCAAGTGTCTTGTTCTTAGTTTTTTACTAAGCTCCACAAAAGTATGATTTTTGGATGGAGGGGTTGAAGGGAGGGCAGGGCAATGGGGAAAAAATAAGAACCAAGAGAGATTAAGTAAAGGTGCAAATTTCCAATGATGAATGTCATTATATTGTATACCTAAAATGTACCAATAAAATTCATTTTTTAGAAAGTATGATTTTTTTTGTAAAGATGATATGCATGGAGAGGTGAGGTGCTCATACATGATTTGATTTTTTAAAAAAAATCAAACATTGTTCCAAGGTATGATAGGCTTTTGGTTTAGTAGAGTTTAGCATAATTTATGAAATTATGTCTGTGAAATAAGTTTCAGTGTTTGCCATCTAGTTACCTGATACTCTTAGGTACTCTTTTGAAATTCCTAAATTTGAAGATGCTTCAAGGCAAGATGGAAGTTTAGTTTAAATCTCTTAAGATAAGAGGTTGAGGATGTGGCACAGTAGTAGTGCTTGCCTTAGCATGCTTGAAGCCTGGGGGGAAAATTTCTGAGCTACAAAGCCTAATTTATTGGCTTTTTCTTTTTCTTTGCTAATATGAACTGAAAGAAATCATGGGTAACATTTTCAAAAACTATTGTCAACAGCCAATGGAATGGAATATGATAATAGGAATCCTTTTTTAAAAAAAATTTAATACATGTTTTTATGGCTTTTATTTAGATGGCTTCCCCAAAGACTCATGTGGTCATAGGTGGGGCTTTTTGGAAGTAGCTGGATGTAGGCTTTGTGAATGTGGATTAAGCATGTGATACTGGGATTAAGGGAATGTGGTACCAAATTAGTCCAATGATTAGAGTTAGTATAGTTCTGGGTGAGGCTGAATGAATTTACTGAAGACAAAAGCCTCACCCTGTGTATACATAGCATCACCCAAAAGGCTTGTAGCCTGGATGGGATGAAAGGGAAAAGCAGGCTTGCTGATTGATGCTGCTTGCTTCTTCACTTTCTCCTGCCTGCTATGCCATGGACTATTTTTCCTCCGAGGTCCCCCTCTGTCATGCCACCCTGCCTTGGAGCCAGCCAACTGTAGACTGAGACCTCTGCAAACTGTGAGCTTAAGTAACCCTTTCCTCCTTTAACTTGTAGGTGTTGGGTATTTTGTCTCAGCAACAAGAAAAGTAACCAAGACAGATGTCTTAAGGAGAATATTATATTGTTTAAGAGTGAATTTATGAATGAATGAGCTGGGCACTGTGGCACATACCTGTAATCTTACCGTTGCTGTAATCCTATTGCTCAGAAGGCTGAGGCAGGAGGATTGCAAGTTCAGAGCCAGCTTGGATTACATACAGAGACCTTGTCTCAAAAAAAAAAAAGTACATTTGTTTTGGGCTGGTCATTTAAAAATAAAGGAATGTAAGAATAATACATACCTACTAGCTTCTATTTCTGTTTTATGAATTGTTTTCCTGTGTATTGTTAGATTTTTACATTTTAAATATTTTGGTAGTTATAGTTCTTATTTGTAGAAGTAGTTCTATACTCACAGTATAGAATTGATAAAAATTTTTTGTAGTATTTCTTGGCTGGATAGATTAGTAGTTTAAAAATCTCTGGTAGTGGTAAGCAGTTATGCATTTGTCAAAAATAGAACTGTACATTCTACTGAATTTTATTGCATATAATTTTATAACTTAAAAACAGAAGTACGGTAGGAAAATGAGGTTGACTTCTATGAGGTGGTAGACAACTAATATATATTCAGCTGTTTTAATTGTTGCTATAAAACACTTGGGAAATTTCTAATTTGGGAGAAATAGATTTGTGTGCTTCAAAATTTAAACCTTTTTTGGTGTTCAGAAACATTCAGAAGAAGTGAATCATGGAAAAGTTGTTTGCCTTTATATAGGTAATTTGTTTTGTTTTGTACCGGGGATCAAACTCAGGACCTTGCGCTTGCAAGGCAGGCATGGGAACCACTGAGCTAAATCCCTGGCCCTATACGGGTAATTTGACATTAAGTTGTAATTTTAACAGTGAACAGGGATTGTGTGTGTTTACATATAGTTTCTGAACTTCTAAAAAAAAAAAAAAAAAAGGGAATGTATGTTTTAGATCATGTTAATGGAGTAAGCTGTTGATTTGTTCACTTTTTATGTTTTAGGCATACTTTAAGAAACTTCACTTTACTGTGAAGAATGTTCTTTACTTATGTGACTGTAGACCTTTTTATGTATTTTCCATTAAAACTTTTGAGGCAGCAAAGCCTGCCGTGGTTTCTTGGGTCAGGCTGATGTCTCAATTTTCTCTAAAAGAATTAGCTGTGGAAGTAGTAATATAATTTTGTCTTAGAGAAAGTTTTGAGTATAAAGAGGAGACAGAAAGCTAAGGGAAGAAAATAGTATTTGTCTTTCAAAGTGAATGAAAATAAGTTTTAAATTATAAATCAAGAGTTGTAAGTGGTATCACTAAAAAGAACAAGGGGGATCTGTTGTAATGTTGATGCATTTTTTTTTCTTTTTTCTTTTTTTTTTTGGTGTACTGGGGATCGAACTCGGGTCTTTGAGCTTGCGCAGCAGGTGGTGAAACCACTGAGCTAAATCCCCAGCCTGATGCATTTTAAAAAAGACTTTTCAAGTAGTATTTTTCCTCTGTGGTTCATTTTAAGAGCTGTAAGTTGATTATGATTTTGGGATGGCTGTTACTTCTAAATTTTCTTATGTGTGACATTTCCCTTTTTGCTTTTGGTAATATTTGACTGCCTTAAATTTCTTCTTGGGCCTTTTAAGAGTATCTTCCATTTTCTTCAAAATTTTTCTTTCCCTTGGGTGGACCTTTTACATGAGGATGATTTATAAATAAGCTTTGGTGACTTGAAAAATACTAGTTCACTGTTTTATGCATGCAGATCTCTAAATTTTGACTTACTTCATTATACAGTATTCCCTTACATTAAAATAGCCTTCACATTCTTTAATATTTCCACTTATCTCAGAGAAAGTCTTGAAAGTGGGAAGCTGTCAAGCTCACAATGGCAAATGTTTTCCAAAATTCTAATTTCATATAAAAACTCAACTTTTTTCATTGGCAAAAAATTCTGTCATTTTTTCCCCTTAAATTAAGTAGCACAACTGATTTTATTCATTTTCAAGAAAATTTCTGTCAGATAACCTAAATCTGAATAGCTATAGTGTGCCTTCAAGTAAAAATGGTGTTCCATAAAAAAGGCAGCTGGTTTATCTTGCAGCTCAGTCACATTAAGTACTTTTGCTCCAGACACCATCTGCTGGTAGGCAGAAGTGCTTTTGTATGTACTTGTTACATAAAATATTAAAAAGATACATACCCAAGCATCAGGATTTAACAAAATGAATAGTTTTTGCTGCTTCATCAAAGACATTTTCAAATGAAACTGGCACTCCTCACCCCACTTAGTGTGGTGGTGAAGAATGTGCTGGTATTTTGCTGCTGCTTGATTCCTCTTAAGCTTCTAATAGTATCTACCCACAAATGCTTTTATACACTGTTGATGCAAATGTGAGCAAGGTGCAAAATTATGAAAATGATTGTGACCTCGTGGATTCGCTAAAAGGAGAGAACCAGGTTTCTGCCCATTACATTTTGAGAACTGATGCTGCAGAATGATTACAATACAAAATGGCTTTGATTGCTGTTCTGGTAGTTCAAACAACAACCACTTAAAAATTCATGTAATTTTCTAGGCAAGAGTGAATTGCAATTCTCATGCTTTTTAATACCTGTGATCTAGTCTTTGAGATAGAAAAATATGCCAAATCCTGATAAGTTTATATGAGAGTACATGCTTAGCTTTATATTTCTGTGCCTCTTTTAAATAGCATACCATTTTACATTTGTGGGCCCAAAGTAAAGAGCTCATTTTGTTATAAACACTGAGTAGCTTTGTTTCTGACAGCTAGTAGTCAGCTCTCTGTTTTAAAACAATCAGTTGGGTCCTGCTGGTTCAACTTGCATTTGTCCTACTCTTAACCCTGTCTTACCCAAAGACTGCTAGGGGAAGTCCACACAACAGCCCCTTACTAATGTGGAGCTTGTTCTCATCCTGCTCATTAAACCTGCTGCGGTGTGCATTCCCTTCCCACATTTCTCACTTCCTTTGTTTGGCTGGTTATTTCAGATCATCTTAATGTGAAGATAGCTTCTAATTATTATACAGTCCTACTGGAGGGGATCCCTGGAATAAAATAACATGTTTTCTTTCTCTGTGGTAGGATGTGATGGAGCTGCTTGAAGAAGACCTCACGTGTCCAATTTGCTGCAGTCTATTTGATGATCCTCGAGTTTTGCCTTGCTCACACAACTTCTGCAAAAAATGCCTAGAAGGTCTTCTAGAAGGGAATGTGCGGAATTCTTTGTGGAGACCATCTCCATTCAAGTGCCCTACATGCCGTAAAGAAACTTCAGCTACAGGAGTTAACAGCCTGCAAGTTAATTACTCCCTGAAGGGTATTGTGGAAAAATACAACAAAATCAAGATCTCCCCCAAAATGCCAGTGTGCAAAGGACACTTAGGGCAGCCTCTCAACATTTTTTGCTTAACTGATATGCAGCTGATTTGTGGGATCTGTGCAACTCGAGGTGACCACACCAAGCATGTCTTCTGTTCTATTGAAGATGCCTATGTTCAGGAAAGGGATGCCTTTGAGTCCCTCTTCCAGAGTTTTGAGACCTGGCGTCGGGGAGATGCTCTTTCTCGTTTAGATACCTTGGAAACTAGCAAGAGGAAATCCCTACAGCTACTGACTAAAGATTCTGATAAAGTGAAGGAGTTTTTTGAGAAATTACAACACACATTAGATCAAAAAAAAAATGAAATCCTGTCTGACTTTGAGACCATGAAACTTACAGTTATGCAAGCATATGACCCAGAGATCAACAAACTCAACACAATCTTGCAAGAGCAACGAATGGCCTATAACATTGCTGAGGCTTTCAAAGACGTGTCAGAACCCATCATATTTCTACAACAGATGCAGGAGTTCAGGGAGAAAATCAAAGTAATCAAGGAAACTCCCTTACCCCCCTCTAATTTGCCCACAAGCCCTTTTATGAAAAACTTCGATACCAGTCAGTGGGAGGATATAAAACTAGTAGATGTGGACAAACTTTCTTTGCCTCAAGACACTGGCACATTGATTAGCAAGATTCCCTGGAGCTTCTGTCTGTTACTTGTAGTCCTTCTGCTTGGCCTCATATTCTTTGGCTCTGCCATATTCCTAGAATGGTCTTTGTTTGATGAATTGTCAACATGGAAAGACTATCTTTCAAACTTCAGTTCTTATCTGACTAAAACAGCTGATTTTGTAGAACAATCAGTTTTTTACTGGGAACAAATGATAGATGGGTTTTTCATTTTCAGTGAAAGCGTCAAGAATTTTACTCTGGTGGTGCTGAATAATGTGGCAGAATTTGTGTGCAAATATAAACTATTATAAAAATCTCAACTATGTAGTTCTCTGCTTTTTGATAGAAATTGTTAAAGAACAGAGTAGTAATTCAGAATTTGGGCAAGATTCCAGACAGGTATTTTTCTCCAAAAGTATTCCTTTAAAAAATAATGTCCTATACACACTGATCTAATTAGGTAGCATAAAAATATAGTATTTTAGACCTGAAGCCCTTTTCCCTTCTAAAGAGTGCTTTTAAAATAAATACCCCTTGCCATATTAGCTGTTTATTCTGTGATAAAAATTAGAGGTGAAGAAAATGGCTGTGAGGATGCCTATAGCCCCAGCCACTGGCAAGTGGAGGATCTCTAGAGCTCAGGAGTTCAGGACCAACATGGTAACTATCATAAGACATACAAAACAAAAAGAGGGAGATGAGAGAATATCTGATCTAGGTAGGACACCTAGTAGTGATTGTTCAGGCATGCAGTGAAGACTAGTCTTGTAAAGCAACTTTTTTGGGAAGTGAACATTCTATTTAAAAACAATATGAATGGATTAGATTTCTAAGGTTTTCTAGAGGGTTGACTCCTTTCTCACCAAAATGTAAATTCTATGTAAACAACTGACATTTTTTCTGGTAAGTTTACATTTTTTTTAAGGAGGGTAGAGATTTAAACTTACTCTTTTCTCCTTTGTTTTGTAAATTTTTCACCAAAGGTGATAAACTGCACAAGTGTTCCGTGGCTATGTGAAAGTGTAAGTTTCTTTAAAAATAAGAGGTCCAGCACCTGTCAGTAGCAGGAAAATGGGAAAGCCACCTTTATACTGGCAGCTAAGTGTTGTGGTTCTATTCTAAAGAATCAGCAACAGTAACAACCAAACCAGTCCACTTGTCTCCAGAATTTCAGGTGTAGTAAGAGTTAATTTGATGAAACAATCTATCAGCTATTATAAAGTACAAAGTAACCAGTGAACACTTATTTGCTGTCCTATCTGCTCACATGAGATAAAGATGCCCACAGAATAAAAATGCTTAATTTTCTAAATTTGCTTAGAATTCAGATGAAAAATGAAGAAGCAATCTTAGGAACTGCTTTATTTGTGTCATGCAAAAGACCTTCCTTTGAAAGCCCATTAAGTGGAGTAGAATTGCAGAGAATACAATGTCTTTACCCTAGTCCTTTAGTTGAGGTAAGCAAGGGGTGGGAGGTGGCAAATAAATTCCAAGACTAAGGGTAATTTCCTTCTAGCGGTGAGAGAAGAGTCAAAAGTAGGCTGCTAGGTGAGATAATAGCTGCCTCATTCCTAACACATTTTTGATTTAGCCAATAAATTGTTAAGGGAACCATAAGAAATTCAGACAGTGTTTCTCTGTAAATCTTAGCTCTGCTGTGAGGGTTCATAGTAAATAAGTCTGGGGAGGGAAAATGCTTTTCTCCCAGTAATTTTTTTTTCAATGTAAGATTTATACGAGGGCACACCCCTATCCCAAGAATATAGTAAAGGGATCTAGCTGACATCAATCTTAAGATATACTGGCAGTTTCCTAGTTAAACTACTCAGTTTCTTGAAGTTTGTTTTTTTGGACCTGGCACTTACAAGGCAGGCAGCGGAAGCTCTGAGCTAAATCCTTGCTGGCCCTAAACTATTCAGTTTCATATGTTGATTTTTGGTTTTGTATTCTGCAAGTTCCCAAGCAACTCAAATCTGCAAACAGCTATGGATACACTATTTGTCCTACAGTGGTTACACAGCAGGCAGGTTTTGGGAAAGCTTTGTTACTCTCCCCTCCCTCCCCTCCATTTCTTAAGCATATATAACCAGTAACATTTATAGTACTTGGTTTCTAGCCTGTAGTTTGAAGCTAGGGAAGAGTAAGTTATCAGGAACTGTTCACTTTGAATGTGGAAGGGAAGATGATGCAACAAGGCTTTCTACCATAAAGCAGTTTCCTGCCTTGGTTGGCACAAATGTTAGATGGCAGATCAAGAATTCAAGATGGTTGGTGGCCAGATTTTTGTGGACAGAGATAGTGTTTTATTTAGTTTCATCTTAGATTTTTGAGAACTCACTAACTTTTATTACCCACCACTTCTCAGATTATTGTAGGCTTCAGAGGGAGGCTCTTTTTCTATGAACTCCATTCTTTGGTTGAACTTTTAAACCAGCACCTGCTGGGGCTGAGACCTGCTGTCTTGGAGGTGCATTTCCTAAGCCAAAACACTGGAGCTCTTTGCAGTGTTTGACTCTTGCAGCAAAACAGTTGACATGCTAACTAGGATTATAGTGTTTACAGAGCAACCTGCAGTACCTACCTGGAGTAGTAACTCTTTCCCTCCTCAGATGACCTTACTCCCACTGCCTCCGTAAAGACCTTACCATGACCTGGTTTTCTGTTGTGGCTCTGACAGCACTGCTGAGAACCAGATGGAATCAGGTATTTTGTACTTTGAAGTATGTTTCTGCTATTCCAGTTGCTGCTGTTTTGCCTCATAACTGAAAGTTCCTCATGCCTAAAACTTTTTGGAAAAAAATGTTTATTCACATTAATGTTTTATGGTAACCTGTGAAGTTGAGTTAGAATGACTAAATATTTCCTAAACTTGGACACTTTTCAGAATAAAAGGGGACAATAAGAATTATGTGGGATAATAGGAATAAACCAAGCTTACCTAGAGAAAACTGGGACAGTGGTTGTTCAGGTTTTAGTAATTTTATAGATTTTATTCTGTTGGTAATGATTGGGCTTAGAAATTTTTTCAGAGATTACTGGCTTATTTATAGGAATGGCTGTTTCTCCTAATTTCCTTATACATTATATTCTCCCAGTACTTATAATATGAACACTGATTTTTCTTGAGGGAGAAAAATATTTTTAAACATCCTTAAAGGGAGATATATTACTAGGCAAATTTGGTGTCCTGTTACATTCTTGGCTCTTAACTCAAAAAGTTGGGATAAGCTGTCAGTATGTTAAAGATAGCTGTTCTTGAGTCAATTATGCACTTTCTTCCTCTGTTGTTCTTGGCTGAATCCTAAGGCTGATTTTCACCTCTCCCCACTCCCATGAAAAATGTCTTAAGGCTGTTCTATTATTTTGCCAATTGTGAAAGGTAGTTTTAATTTTTAGGAGGAAAAGAAAAGCCTACATATGTTTGATACTCATTTAAAATAAAACACTTTTTCTGTAATGGTAAACATATGTTAGTATACTTGCTAAATGAGCAGTTAAGTCTTCAGAAAGGATGCCTGTGTCTGCCTTTCCCACAACATACCCCTTGATCTTGTTTACCAAATGGTGAATGTGGGCAGTATGACCATACATACATATATATATATATATATATATATATATATATTTTTATATATATGGATTAAAGACCTAAATGTAAGACCCAAAGCTATAAAATTACTAGAAGAAATACGTGAGAAATGCTTCATGGCATTGGCGTG
>NW_004624748.1:4601208-4680018 GCF_000247695.1 Heterocephalus glaber | reverse complement strand
TATATATATATATATATTTTTTTTTTGGTAACAGGAATCGAACTCAGGTCTTTGTGCTTGCGCAGCAGGCGGCGAAACCACTGGGCTAAATCCCTGGCCCAAGCTCATAAATTTTTATACTTATTAAAGTAACCTTTTAAAGTCGAAATGTCATTTTGGGAAATGAGAGCCAAATTAATAGGCTGATTGTGAAGAAAATTTTAAGACCTGATCTTTTTCTCAGACTATTTTAACTATGTGTGCACAGCTTTAGAGTGGGATATGTAAAGGAAAAATGACCAATTATTTGATAAAGAACCAGGAATTGTGGTGCACACCAGTAATCTCAACACTTCAGAAGGTTCAAGGTCAGCCTGGGCTACCTTGACAGTGAGAGTGTCTTAAAAGAAATAAAAGATAAAGTGATTATGACATCTTTTGAGATCCTCTTTCAAAAAGTTAGGAACCCAAGGGAAAATAGTGTCATTGATTTTAAGGAGAAAAATTCTAGGTTAAAAAAAAAGTCTTAGAGCTAAATGCACTTTAAAAACTTCATTTGGAGACAGTAATTGTGGTGTGTATGTTTTGCTGGGAATCAAACCCAGGGTTTTATGCCTGCTAAGAAAGCAGTCTACCACTGAACTACATCTCTTGCCCTAATAGTAATTTTGAAAAACATTAGAAACTGAAATTGAACTATTCTTGTGTGTACACAATGCTAAATGGTTTCCTATTAAGTGCTTATGTTATAGAATCAGCAATTAAAAAAAAAAATCTTTATGTGAGAAAGGCATTATATTTAAACTTCCCCAACATATAATTCTAAAACCAGAAGCTATTTTTATTTTTGCAGCACTATATGGTATTCTTTTTAGTTGTTTTAAGATCAGATTTTTTTCATCCTGAATCTATAATTTTTTTAATATTTGCTAGTTTCAAAGTATAGATAATCTTAATAAAGTGATATTATGGGAATCTGTGGTGATTGGGTGAAAATTTTGGCCTTAAAAGGCCCACTGTTGAGTATATAACAGCCTAATTAGCAGTCATTTAAAGTTTTGCTCACTTCCTGATCTGAATCTATTCAGATGTTTTTGGAAAGTGGAACGTGGTAGATAGAGTAAGCCCAAAGGGGTCCTAATGTAATGTGTCATCATCTAGCTAATGCACTATCCCCCACCAGTTTGATTTACCACTCTATGGTCTTGTTAACCTAGGAAGTTGCTCATTTATTATCATTTAAGTTCATAGTACTTAGAAATATTGGGTCAGCATCTTTCAGATGGCCATTTATGTGATAGCATGTTATCAAGCACAAGTTATAGTTATATGCTTCTAGAGTCTCTTTGGTAGCCTTTATTCTATCTGGCCTCTCTCTTTCTAAATTGGATCAAAAGGAAAAATGTAGTTGCCTTTAAAATTTTTAAGTGTTTCACACACACACACATACACACGGGATTGAACTCAGGATCTTGCACTTTCGAGGCAGGCGCAATGCCACTGAGCTAAATCCTCAGCCCACGTTTACAATTTTTTAAATATACTTCAGTGGTGGAGTGCCTGCCTAGGATGTACCAGGACCCAGGTTCAATCTCCATCATTTGCATTTGTTTTAGTCCATGTTTTTTTTAAAGTCCATTCTTTTTTGGTGCCTTGGAATCTTCTTGTTCAGTTTGGCTTCACAGGGAATCAATGTACTTACTTTTCAGTACATTCTACTTTGGTACATCTACTACTTACTATTTGTATATTCTTTTGTGATAATCTGAAACACTCTCTGACAAATGTTTCTAGGCTATGTAATCAAGGTCTGGGCCTTGGGATAAAAATGATTAATGTTAAAAATGTATTATACCGGGCTAGGGATTTAGCTCAGTGGTTTCGATGCCTGTTGCGCAAGTGCAAGAACCAGAGTTCGATCCCCGGTACCAACAAACAACAAACAAAACAAAAAAAATGTATTATACCAAACAATAAACTTTTTTGGCAATGTGCTTTGTAGTTTGATAATTCTTAGATTTTATTATTGAATTGTCTTCTTTACCAATAAGGGATTGTTAAATGTGTGGTACAATTACCATGCCATTGTAGGCATGATCATTAAAAAGGGAATGTTCCCAAGCATCTTTTTGCCTCATAGACTACAGACAGTTTAGGTTTCTGCCTTGAACTAATCTAGCATTTTCTTCACATTTCATAAACAGTAGAAGGATAAAGATAACTTCCTTGATGGCAGATAAGGAAGGAATAATATAGCTACACATCTATGCAGTTGTGTTATATTGACCTTCAAGCCAACATACAGCCAGTCTGAAAAGCTCAGGAATTCTTAAATTATATGCATTAATTTTGTGGAGTTGCCAGGAGAATGAAATTTTTTTGTTTTATTTGTTGCATTTCCACTCCAGAGGCTTTTTAGCCCCAAGTTTTACTCTTCAACAGTGTTGAGTAAAAACACAATTAAAATCTTTTTGACATTTTATATTTGCAAAATTTTACCTGAGACGTGGGTTTGGCAGGAATAAGTTACACACACAAAAACCATAATGTCAATGCAGTTGGTAAAATTAGATCTGTGGAGACTATTGTAAAATGTACAAAGTATTCATTAAATTGATAAAATCAATTAATTTGATCAATTAAATTGATTAAAAGCAGTGAATTGAAAATAATTAAATTACAATATATAAAAAATTAGGACAACTTAGTTTGATCAAATTACTTGCTCTGAAACATAATTTTTCAATTAAAATTTATCAATGTTGATTACATTCCTAAATGTGGAATTGAAATGACTTTGGAAATTGCATCAAGGTCGCTCTTTTCAGTATCCCAAATTACTGATTTGGATTTCTATATGAAGTTTCAAAAAAATCAGCTTGAAAAGTGTCTTTGTTGAAGGTTAGAGGTAAATTTATGTGTAGTTGTGTTATTAAAGGGATGCTTTATAATTAAACTTTTTGCGTCTGTCCCCAGGTATGTTGCTATAAAACCTGATAACCAAAAATTGGCCAACAACAAATGTCCTTGGCTTACTGATTGACGGTTTGTTAAAAGAAGGTTTTCATCTTGTCAGTATTAGAACAATATCCTCTGAAGACAAAAGTGAATGCTACAGCTTTACAAGGATAAAAAGCCCTGAAGTCCTCCCCATGAATAAAACAGGAAACCCAGACTATCATCTTGCCAGAGCAACCTGAGAAAAAGAAATGAAGTCATTTCTCTTAAAGGGAAACTGCCGTTTTCTTGTTTGAAAATCCTGTATTTGGAGCATAAATGTTAGTCAAATCTGTACTCAACTTTTTGTCCTCATCTCCTACCATGCCATCTCTGGGCAAGGAAGCCCAATAGTACTTAAGCCACATCGAACTCCCTGCTGCTCTCTAAAAAGCACTGTATACTTGGTGCTTTGGCATATGTTCCTTCAACATTCAGTGCCTCTTTCCCTTTATGAACACTTAACAGACCTTTCAAAGATGGGCTCTAAAGTCACAGTGCTTATTTCTAATTTCTGCTCATTTATTAGTTATGTAATTTAGATGTCATTTAGAATCTTATCAACTAATTTGGGATAATAAAGATATCTCAGGATATGTGGGGATTAAAGGAGTCAAGTGTTCATATTGACTGGCACATAACAGGCACTCAGTAACTCTTAGTGATGAGAATGGTGATGAAAATGGACAACCACTTTCAACTGCATCTCTTTTGTGAGACCTTGTTTTCTTCCTTTCTTAGGCATATTAATCAACTTTGTTTGTTTTTGTGTTGCTGGGGATTGAACCCAGGGCCTCACACATGCCAAACACATACTCTACTACTGACCTATACCCCCAGCCACCCTTCTGTATAGAATTATATACCATCATAAAAACAAATTATTCTTGAATGTAACCTTCAAAGGGTTTTAATATTACTATGTGTAAAGTACTGTGCCAAACACTTGGTGAGAGCAGTAATACTTTTTTTTTACTAGTTAATACCTAAATTTGGTGAAAAGCTTTAGAATAGCCTCTACGAACATTAAAATACACATATACTTTGATTTAGTTTCTCTTCCAGGTGTTATATGTGTCATTTTAAATACTAGGATAAATACCTAGAAAAAGAATCACTAAGTCAAAGAGCACTAAACGCTTTGCAAAGAGTAAAAAGTTGAATGGAAGCACTTAACACCACTTAAAAGTATATAATTTATTCAAAAATATTTTTGATATTGAATATTATAGTAAATTTTCAGGATTTTAAAAAGATTAAGACAGGGGCTGGGGATTTAGCTCAGTGATTCTGCCACCTGCCTTGCAAGTGGAAGGACCCGAGTTTGATCCCCGGTACCAAAAAAAAGATTAAGACAAAAATCCTATTCCGGAGTAACTTATATTCAAGTAAGAAAGTACATCAAAGTTCAATATGAAATGGGTAACTTATGATTCATATTATGAAGTATTATGCAGTCCATAAAAAGAATGAGGCAGACTTTACAAGTGGGGTAAAAAACCTCTCAAGTAAAAAAATTGTATCAAGTGGAAAAAATGTATATAGTGTCTATTTATGGAAAAATATATGAACATTTAAAAAGAAATGCATAGAATTCAGCAATGACAGAAGTTAACTGTGGAGGGGGAGCTGAATGAGTGAGGCTCTGGTAAGATTTACTTTTCATGAAATGATATGGATGTATACTTATTGTTAAAAAAGCCATACCTGAGAGAGCGTGTGAAGAGGTACTGGGGAAGTGGGGAGGCTATTATGGCATAGTATGACCTATTGTCTCTCCTAGTGACCCAGATTTTACTCTACCACATAACATTTCCACTTAGTAATTAGGCTGAAATTTCTAGTGGTTACTTACAGATTTCTGGGTTCTAGGTTGGCAAAAAAAGATTTAAAATTGAAATGCTATACGTTTTTTGTTTTGTTTTGTTTTGTTTTTGGCAGCTTAACCCTTTCTTTCTGCAGAAAAGCCAACTTGTTTTAGTTTTGGGGATCCTGTGTTTGGTGTAGTTCCCTTGCTGACATTATTTGCTAGAGCACAATATTTCTATTCTGATAAAATTTTGCCATGTGTGTGATTTAACTAGTTGAGTAAATTGGCACTGTTTAATTCTGTATAGTGCTTTGCTGAGAGGGAGGGAGGGAGGGAGGGAGGGAGAGAGAGAGACTGAGACTGAGATTTTCATATGGATACCAGTTAACTTTTTTGTTTTTTGTCTTTTTTTTTTTTTTGATGCTAGGGATCAAGCCCAGGATCTCCTGCATGCTAGGCAAGCACTCTACCACTGAGGCATGTCCTTGGTCCTACCAATTAACTCTTAACTTCTTAACTGAATTAATTTGTCTGTTTTAAGTTATAAGAAAATAATGACAAGCTTGTGTTGGCCAACTACACTGAAAACCTTGTTCTAATAAATCATATGTACAAATCATCACAGTGGCATAGTAAGGTTTGTCAGTCCTAACAACAATATTGGGGCCTCCTCTAGTCTCCCATTTCTGTTATGTTTGTTTCAGCTTCTTTACATCACCAACAAGGCTAAGGCAAGAAAGATTTTAACTTAGGATCCATCCCATCCCCTGCCCTCCTCCACTTTTGTTCTTATTCTGGGTTTTTTTTTTTTTTTTGGTACCAGGGATTGAACTGGGTCCTTGCGCTTGCGCAGCAGGCGGTGGAACCATTGAGCTAAATCCCCGGCCCCACCCGCCACCTTTGTTTAATTGAGACAGGGTCTGGCGTCTTGCTATGTAGTTTAGGCTGGTCTTGAACTCACTATGTAGCAATCCCAAGCTGGTCTCAAACTGGAGGCAATCTTCCTGCCTCAGCCTCCAAAGTGCTGGGATTATAGGCATACACCACCACATTCAGCTTAGTTTGGCATTTTTGAAATTTAGTAATTTATAAGGGATTGGAAGTTCTTCATAGAAAGATTTTCTGAAAAGGAGATCTAGTGCAAAATTTCACTCTTGAGGGCCAGGGATTTAGCTCAGTGGTTTCACCGCCTGCTGCGCAAGCGCAAGGACCCAAGTTCAATCCCCGGTACCAAATAAATAAATATATAAATAAATAAATAAATTAAATAAAATAAAATAAAAAATAAAATAAATTTCACTCTTGAATATGTAAGTCACAATTATAGTGGTAAAGTTGGAACAAATTCAGGCTGTGTTTAAAATACACCTGAAATCAGGAGCTTGAAGTAGTATATAATGTTTGGGGGAAACCAGTGTGAGATATATGGTTTAAAACAGGGATGGCAAACCTTTTAGAGCTTTCAGTGATATCAAACAGCATGCATACCATAGGTTGGCCACCACTGGTTTAGGGAATCAATCTATTTCTAACTTTCCTTGCATACCATTTACATCTAATAAACTTCTGCTTTGCTTTGCCTTTGTACTGATTCTCTAAAATTGCCGTGGGCTGAGCCTGAAGATGGTACTTCATCTCTTCCCTGCTCCCTTTCTCCTCCATAGATTAGAGACCCCTCCATATTGTAGACCCTGAATGCACAGTCCCAGGAAACAGTTACACTGCATCTTCTCCTGCCCCCTTCCTGCGCATGCCCCCATCACGAAACAATCACCCTACTTTCCACATAGGGCACATAGGCCACGTAGCACTATTTGCCCCACCTTCTCTTGCTGTTTGGCTTCCACTATAAATAAAAGAGCGTGTGGTACTCCAGGCAACCATTAGCTCCCGACAACCTATGGTTCTACTTGGTCCCAAACTTCAACAATAATCTTGGTCTCTTTGTCGTTTTTTCTTCATCTCCCACCACTCTCCCCAGCTTCCAACCCTATGCTGTACAGGTTGTGGCATCAAATAATAGAAATAGTCATATCACTAGAGATATACATCACCAAAGACTATGCTAGGGTAATAAAGATTTGCTAAGAACATTTTAAAGTTACTATGTGTAGAGGAAGTTGGCTGTAGTGGCAAATTCAGCAACTCAGAAGCTACTAAGGAAATTCTGAAGAATAAATTTAGGAAATTATATTATCTTCCTGGGGCCAGATCACCCACAGGAGAGAGCAATATAGCATTAAACTTGGTGTTTTAAAACAAAAAACTCAACAAATACAGAGAAGAGATGAAAATATATTATTAAAGATAAATGGATTTCTGGGGTATTAAGTAGTAAAAAATCACAACTACCCACCAATTTTGTTATAGAATTATATTTCAAGAAATACAGGGCCGGGGTTTTAGCTCAGTGGTTCCGCCACCTGCCTCGCAAGCTCAAGGTCCTGAGTTCGATCCCCGGTACCAAAAAAAAAAAAAAAAAAGAAATACTAGGCCTACCATTGGGACTATTAAAGATGAAAAATTATGTTCAAATTTCTTAAAGTACTCGTCATCTAAAATGGTTTAATACACAGTATTTATCTAAACTGTGAGATAGAACACAAAATCTTTTGGGTCAGTTGTTTTATTTTGTTTTTGAGATAGCGTTTTACTATGTAGTCCAGACTGGCCTCTAACTTGTGATCCTGTCTGTTTCCTGAGTGCTGGAATTATAAACCACCATGCCTGGCTCACAAAAGTGTTTTAATGGACAAAAAGCTAAAACCTTACATGGGTACAAATAGGAAATAAGCATTAGGCATAGCACAGAATCAAAAAGGAACTAAACATGGAGCAAAATAAATGGGACTTGGCTACTAAAACTAAAATGTACTAAGACTTGTCTAACTGTACAGGGCCTTTAGGTGGGTAGTCTCCTGCACCTTCAGATTTCATACCAATAACTCAAATCCAGAAATCATTAAGACAAACAGCTTTTCACCATATTGGCTGTGTAAAACATATCAAATACAAACTTTGTACTTTGTTACTCTTCATAATTTCTCAACACTTCTGTAAAGAACATAATTGTCATTAGGTTCCCAAGTAGACATGATTTACCGTTTATGTAATGTAACTCAGCAACAGAGTATTTGCAAAGCATGAGCAAGGTTCTGGGTTCAATTCCCAGAACAATGACAACAACAGCAGCAATAACAAAAAGATTCCAAAGAAATTTGATTGTAATGTCTCAGGTTCCATGAGTTCTTTTAAGATGAAAATTAAGTAGTGCTTTATAGTCCGTGTCCCCCCTCCGCCCTTCCCCCCCAGTGCTTGGTACCTAATGGTTCATGGACTGACCTGAAATGTTTGGAAAGCTATAGTCTTGGTGAACAGATACTTGGAAAAACAAGAATTATGGTAGATTCAAAGATGAGTAAAAATATTTATATAATCGTCTGGACGAGCTGACTCAAGTAACAGACTACAGAAGAAAATCTCATGGTGTTTTCTATTACAAATTTACTTGGATAATTTCATACCAAAATGAGATGAAAATATAGATGTATACAGGAACCCTAACTCACTGGAAGTTACACAAAATTATACATTTAAGCACAGTAAGACAGCTCAGCCATACTGGAATATACATAATTTGTTAATAAAAACATAGCACTACAAAAATGCTTAGTAATTAAAAACATTGAGAGAGAATACAAGTTCAGAATGAGTGTCTCATGGCTATAATTGATATTAAAACTTCACTTACCTCCATAATTTAAGAGTCATGAAAATATAGAAGTTAGCACACCGGGCATGCAAGTCAGATGTAACTCGGACAAAAAAAGTGGAAATGATTTCCAGTTCTGGTTAATCCAACTTGAGGTTGTAGGTTCACCAAACTTGTATTAATCAAGTAGTTAAAGGATCAAAATACCCAAACATCTTCATAGATCCAGAGGACATATTACTAAAGTTTTTAAGGGTTATTTTGGAAGTACGGATTAACATTTTTGGTTTCTTTCTTTTTTGTTTTTTGAGACAGTTCAGGCTGGCCTTGAACTCACTATGTAGCCCACGCTGGCCTCAAACTTGTGGCGATCCTCCTGGTTCAGGCTCCCAAGTGCTGGGAACACAGGTGTGCACCACCACATTTGGCAGTATTTTTGGTTTCTTTACAAATCATTAAAAATCAAAGATGTAGAGTAATGATGGGACGCTATTTTTCATGGCAAATAATAACTGGATAAACAGAGCAAGATACTTTGGCTTTATAAATAGGAATTCTATCTAACAGTAAACCAAGATATCCGCTTTCAATTCATTTTTAAAATTTGTTGCTCTGGTCACTTTCTAAACTCCTACAATTTAAGCAATGCTGAATTCCTACTTGGTTTTTTGGCTACTAGTTTTCTTCTGACGCAAACTTGATTTATGTTGAGAAAAATTTTCAGACCTTAGAACCTTCACTTCCCCTAAAGTGTGTTTCTCCATCAAAAACAAGTATTCAAATAAGGAATCGCAATTATCTAAACCTATTTTTGGCCATCTTCTGGAATTTCTTGTTAAATCTCTTTTAAAATGCCACAGTTGCACTCTTGGAAAACTAGTCTTCCTGTTTTCAAATTTCTGTTTATTATTACAGCTCTTCTGCCAGATCTTTGTGCTATACTGTTTCTTGGAACTGGAGACCAGCACACTTCCCCCAATTCAATTACTTTAATTATTATTAAAGCCATGTCCACTTTATAAAGTTTTAACTGACTGAATTATTTGACTTTAAGTTCTCAATTTCATTCCCTCAGTCTACTACTAGGAAAGATCTTTGTTTTATTAAAACAGAAGATAAAGTTCATGAGTATTAACACATTTGACTCATTGACCCTCATAACTGATATAAGTATAGAGATTTTTTTATAGGCACAAGCTTTTGATGACACTCTAAGGAAAAAAAGGAGTTTTAATTCAATTTTGGAAAAATATATTAAACTAATAAAATTATTTACATAAATATGTGCTTACATTTTTTAAAGAAAAAGATGTATTGTTCTTAATAAAGAGCTTCAGTTAGCTTGTCTACTGTTATGGGCTTTATGTGAATAACGGCCAAGTATACCTCTTCAGCTAGACTTTTACATAGAATTCAAGTTCCGTATGACCAGTAATCTTTAATCAATGCATTTCAAATTGAATGCCTGAATATAAGTTTAAATGTTGTATTACAAGAATGAGCTGCAATGTCTTTCGATGGGTTATTTTCACTACCCTTTTTCTTTCAGTGATATCACCACTGTTTTTTTAGTATAGAAAATCTATTTTTAATACCACTTTATCCAAACCATCATGATGTTTCAGTTTTCCCTCATTTTGATATATGTTAAATTTATTCTTTCACTCCATTCTTTTGCCACTATTCTGTTGAAGTTTTCTTCACTTACTAGGATAGTCATATGCCCAGCTTCTTTGCTACTGGACTTTACTTTTTAAAAATTTCTACATATAGCATTACCACATTTAATTTCCAAAATTATTCCATTGCAACAGGTTATGATGTCTCCCTATTTGGTCAGTCCTCTAATTGGTTTTCCAGGCAAAGGCCCAATAACTTAGTTCTAACCTAGTTATCCAAATTTCATGTAACCTTTGCCTCAGTTTTTATGGCCCAGATTCCATGTTACTTGGGGGGGGGGGCGTTCTATGTTGGCTTTCTTTCTTTTTTTTTTTTTTTGGTACCGGGGATCTAACTCGGGACCTTGAGCTTGCAAGGCAGGCGCCAGAACCACTGAGCTAAAACCCCGGCCCTATGTTGGCTTAAATTCTTACAATCAGTAAAGTGTATTATTTGACAGCTCAATGTGTCTTAGTCTGTAGGCATGCAAGCCACAAATTATAAAATGATGACAGTTTTATTGACAACAGAAACCACTGTCCAATTCCCCTGTGAGTCCCCGGAGATACTTACAGTTTTGTGCTGAGGAGATCATCTCATGTGGTACTTACTGTCCTAAGGTGAGCTGTTGTAAGGCACTCTGCTCTATACAAGGTTAGTTTCTGCTTCCACTCTCAGTCCTTCTCCACATGGTCTAAAGAACTGGTTTAGTCAGTCTTCACCTTTTTATTTTTTTGTTGGTGACTGTGGTGGAGGCAGCTATGGTGTCAAAATTCATACCTGGAAAACAGGTCATAAAGCAAATCAAGGTGGAAAGGGAACTACTTTGCCATAGGAATAATTATTTAATTGCTGGCTGAGTTCTTGACTCTCGGCTAAACATTTAATATAACAAATATGTCAACTACTCTGGAAACCAAACCAAAACCAACAGCAGCAACAAACTTCACAAAATACAATTAAGGGATGGGGGTATAGCTTAGAGGTAAAGCATTTTCACAGAATGCCCAGGGCAAGATCTGGGTTCAGCTCATACATGTAAAATGTATCATACATGTAAAAATGTGTATACACACCAGGATATCATTTATGTAAAAGCTCAAATTATCTCATTATAAATAAAATGTATGCCTTAGCACTCAACAACTAAACAAATGTTACATATTTGATCCACAATTTTTCTTGCCTTCTTAGATTTAAGAAAGATTTGATTTGAGCTTATAAAATGGCCCAAAAAAGTGTATAAGTATTTCATTCAAAAAGGTGGCTCCAGTAAGCAGAAGCATTCAGAAACATTCCATTAATTTTAGAGTCACCCAGAACTGTAGCAGGTATTTAAACTCCATTCCCTCCCCCTGGCAGTTCTGGGGGTTGAACTGCCAAGTTGTTCAATCTGGCCTCAAATTTGTAATCATGTTGTGGCCAACCAAGTAGCTGGGATTGTAGGTATATCTATATTTTGAGCCAGAAGTATTTGATCATAAAAATTTATTTATTTTACTGAGGATTGAACCCAGAGCCTTCATACTGACCTACATCCCCATCCCTGTATTATTTTGAGACAGAGTCTCACTAAGTTGCTAATTTCTCAGGCTGGACTCAAACTTGCGGTTTTCCTGACTCAGTCTGTCAGAGTGCTGAGCTTACAGGCATGTAGGTGCCACCACACTTGGTAAAAAAAAAATTTTTTTTGCATGTTCAGCGGCTGAACTCATCAATGGATTGATCCACTGATGAACATAGCATCCCCATGATCCAATCACCTCCCATATATATAAGACTTCGGGACATTTTTATTTTGGCTTAACATTTTTTAATTAGTACATATTTATAGTACATAATGATCACATTCATCATGGAGAATTTACACATGTACATAACACATCTTAATTTTTTGTCCCCTTCCCATCCCCTCCCTCCAACCCTTCTTCCCTCCCTATTTGCATAAACTATTTCCATTTTTTTCCTTTTAACTCTTTTCTTTAAATCCTTTCCCCACCCGTCTCTTATTCCCTATTTTTTAATATATGGTCTTTTCATGCTATTACCATCTCCTGCATCCTCAGAGACATACAAATAAAGGCCAACAGATACAATATATTTGTAGTACTTCATACTTTGTTGGAAAGTTTAGAAATGATCAGTTAGATCACTAATGATCCTCTAAAAAGGATACCAAGCCACATGTGGTGGTACACACCTATAATCCCAGATACCTGGGAGTCTTAAGCAGAGGGATCCCAAATTTGGGCCCAGCCTGGACAACTCGAGAGACTTAAAAACAAAAGGGCTGAGGATATAAAGGGGCTGATTGAGATACATAGTGAATGTTTAAATTTACAAAATTAATAAAGAATGCATTGCCATTCTCAAAATAATCCCCATTGCTTCAAATTATCCCATTGTTCTTGCCTCCTTTTTGCTTGTTAACATTATTTATTTTATTAGTATGTCTGCAGAACAGGATTACAATCATAGGGAGTCAGTGCATGCATATAATACATCTTAAGTATTTGTATGTACATCTTTTGGTCTTCCCGGATCTTCTTGCAAAATACTTATCTCCCTGTTTTTTTTGTTATCTAGTTCTTGTCATTTTCTAAAGCAGTTCTGGAAGTCTTTTTTCTTATCTTTATGAGGTATGATCAAAAATATGATGAATGTAGCTGTAGTGTGCCATCTAACAGAAAGGTAGGCTCATAAAAAAATTATGGGTGTCCTCATCCAATTATTATTATTTTTGGTACCAGGGATTGAACTCAGGATCTTGTGCTTGCAAGGCAGGCGGCGACACCACTAAGCTAAATCCCCGACCCCTTCAACCACATTATTAACTGGGTCTGGCCCCATTCAACTTCTGGTTGTTCCCCAAAGTAAAAATGATCATGAAAGGTAAACATTTTTAATTGATTCAGGACACTGAGGCAGCCATAACAATGCAACTAAAGACACCAAGGAAAGAGGACTTCCAGAACTGCTTTGAAAAGTAGCAAGAGTGGTAACTATACTTAAAATGAGAAGAATTTAGAGCAGGATTAATGGCAATGTGTCTTTCACAGTAGTAAAGTTTAAAAAAATAAGCATTCACCATATTTTAAAAATCATATCCCATACTCAAGTACAAAGGACCTGAGTTCAATCCCGACTACTGCAAAAACAGAAGGAATATTAAATGTAACAGAGCAGTACTAACTATTCATACCCTCACCTGTACTTTCCTGGCTTTGGTTTAAAAGAGGACAACTTAAGGTACCTAACACTTGGAGCTTGAATTTTTTTTTTTTTGAGACAGGGTCTCACTTTGTATTCCAGGCTGGCCTTCAACTCAGTGTAACCCAGGCTGACTGCAAACAAACGGTGATCCTCCTGCCTCAGCTTCCTGAGTGCTGGGATTATGGGCTGTGCCACCACACCCAGCTGTGGTTTAACTATTAACAGGTATTACAGAATGAGAGGAACCCTGGTAAGTGATGTATTAAAAGATGAACTCCTACATAAACAAAAGAGAATCTGGGTCTTTTTATACTTATCTAGGCCTTTTTATACTTATCTAGGTGTATTCAGCCTTTCTATAATATATACTATTTTACTATAAAGGCATTACTGTTAATATTCAGAATCAGTGGTCATTTATCTACCACCTGCTATGTTTAAGACAGTATGCAAGGTTTATAGAGTATACAGTAAAGAATAAGATAGCCTCTTCCCATAAGGCAGGAGGTAGTTAATTGTTCTAAGTTAGGTATGGAAGCACAAAAGGGAGAAACAGTGTATTTGGCTGAGGAGGAAAAGTGAACTGGGAAAATTTAATGTAGGGGGCAGATACCATAAAAAGATTTAAACAAGGATGAAGGAAAGCATATTTTAGAAGTAACTTGAATGAAGGTTTGAATAAAATCAATGAGATTTAGAAAAAAATTATTTCTCTTTGGCTTAACAACTATTATAGTATTAGTTCAGTGATTTCCATAGTGGTAATGATAGCAAAAACAAAAACTCTGAATAGAAGTTTGACTACACAGTATGCTTTCCTCTCAAGAGTTCTCATAGAATTTGCTAAGAGCACAGAGTTCCTAACCATTTAGGGTAAACTATCTTATTTAAATCTAGGTTCCTTTACAATGATTTGGTTTTTTTTTTCTTCCAATTATTTCTTACAAGCTATTCTTTTTCTTCAAAGCATAACACTTTGGCTCTTCAGAAGAACAGCGAGAAATCTGAATACTCCTTTCTTTGATTAGAAATGAGGGCACCTTATACAAAAGAAAACAATCTCAACATGGTTATTCATTCTTCTATTTGTTCACTAATAGTCTCTTCCTTCAAGCTTCCATCTAGCTTATCTACGTAACTTTTTCCTACTTGATCATGCCTTGGTTCATGTTGTTCTATGTATGTGAAAGTCTATCATTCTTTCATTTCGTCTAATCTTACCAATCTTTTAGGCCCAGCTCATCTTCTGCCTCCTCTAAGAAGTCTTCTCTGAATGATTCTAAGCCCACATTTCCTTTGAGCTTCTACCATACTTCTAGGTAGCAAGCAGAATTTATATACCATCATTCTCTAGCTGTTTCTTAGATTTTAGTATATTTTCACCTAGACTAAAAGTTCATTGCTGTCAGGGACCATCTTTTATAGACTACAGTGAAGTACTGGACATAGAATATACCCTTAATAATAAAGGTTATTTCATTTGAAAAATACATACAGAAAACTGATAAAGCATTTTAAAGCAGTACTTTAACACCTTTTTTCTTTTTTTGGTACCGGGGATCGAACTCAGGACCTTGCGCTTGCGTGGCAGGCGCCCAAACCACTGAGCTAAAATCCCCGGCCCTTTTAACAACTTTCTGATGATGCCAGACTATATTCTCACAAATTTTGAAACCTCAAAGTATCATCTCAAATTATCATTTTAAAAAAGTATGTATATGAAAACCTGTGCTGAATAGTTTACAAATAAAACAGTCATGAAAAAAACCCGTAAGTTTTTGTTTGTTTTTTGGGGACAAGATCTCACTATGTAGGGCAGTCTGGCCTTGAACTCCATATGTAGCCCAGACTGGCCTCAAACTCATGATCTTCCTGCTGCACCCTCCCGAGTGCTGCAATTATAGGTATGGGCCACCATGCCTGGCTTTTGAGCCATTCATGCTTGAAAACCCAATCCCCTCTGATTCAATTTCTGGCAATAGAAGAAACTCTTAAGTACATGTCCTTGCTTGCAACCAATAGGTTATAACTGAAAAGGTTTGTAATTTGAATCCACTATACATCTTTCAAGTGAGTAGTGAATTGTGAACACAATATACTTTTGTTCAGTTTGGAATCAGGTGAAATTTCGCTTACAGAAGACTGGAATTCTTAAATTGAATCCTTAAACTGAATTAGGTATTTGTATTCTACTTATTTTATGAAAAAAATGTGGGCTGGGATTGTAGCTCAGTGGTACAGCACTTGACTAGCATGCGTAAGGCCCTGAGTTTGATCCTTGCCAGAACCAAAAAGAAAAATAAAAAGGAGAGGGACAGAGAAAAAGGGGAGGGAGGGAGAGGTCAGTGGGGGGAGGGAGATGGAAGGAGTAAATGATGGAAAGGAGAGAAATTTAATCAAGTATGTCTGAGGTTAAAGGGCTTAAAACACATTCTGTATAATTCTTAGCACTTCTGTAACTACAGTGTATTACATAATACTTCCTAAGCTTTGATAAACTCTTTACCTGAGACATTTAATATTCAGTATACTGTTTAAGAAACTATACTAAAATGCAATTTTAAATAGTCAAAGCTTGAACATTTATTGTAACCCAGTTAATTAAATCATTCACTATACCACATTTCCCCATTAATTCAACTGAATATTTTGTCTGACAAAACTTTAAAAAGTTTCTTTCTTTAACTTTTTCATTTATGGTGCTACCAAGTTCCAGTGGGGGTAGTTTTCCTTTTTGTTGATAAAGCATGGTCATACGAACAGGTCTTCATGACAAAGGGTAAGAAAAATAAATGCAAGATTTTTATACTACCCAAGTTAAACATAAACTTTCCAGAATTCTAGGTGATATTAAATTTTCCACGTACAGGATTATTTAACTTTTTCCCTTTGCTTTTTTTTTTTTTTGTACTGGGGATGAAACTCAGGACCTTGTGCTTCCGAGGCAGGCAAAAGCACCACTGAGCTAAATCCCTGACCCTCCCCTTTGCTTTTATAAGTAATAGGTCAGTATACTAAGTATTTGCAAAATATGGATGCTTTGGAGGCTGAATCTCTTCTATAGCTATAAAAATTGGTTAATGTGACAGAGACATGTTCAACTTCTCACTGGAAAATTTCAAGCTTAGAGAAAGATAATTTGCTTGTTCAGGGCCTTATAACTGGCAACAGGACACATTTTCAAGTATTTAAACATGATCACAAATTCTCTGGGACAGAAACAGTTTAAGCTTCTGTTTACATTGTCATTCCCTTGGAAACTACTAAGCTACTTAAATATTTCTTTAGCATAATATTTACAAATCTGACTTTTTAATACTGCAGTATAGCCTTTATCCTTATTTTCATGTCTTTGTAAACCAGTGGAAAGGTTTAACTTCTTACATGTGTTCAGCTTTTGTATTAAAAATATGTATCTTGATGACACTGGAGAGCTTTGTAATAGAGTCAAGTGCCTTTGAACAAAGTGACTTGTTAGATGAATGAATAGCTGAACACACATTACTGAAGAGAATAAGTTTCACTGTCTGATACTTAAAAAATGAGAGCAAAGTAATAGAAAGTAATTATTTGAAATAAAGTTTTACTATCTCTATGAGAATTATCTTTTCAGCTGTGCGAAATTAAATATAAAAATATTGCATATTACAAGTAAACACTGAAAAGACTGCTATAAGATTAAGATTGTTGAGAACAGAATTTAAAATTCTGACTTACCTTTAAAATCACTATGGTAAATGAATTAAGTCATTCAATATTAATTAAAATATATTTGCATCTACCGTGTATCACACATTTCCAAAAAATGTGTGTTCCTTATATATGAAAGAAAATCAATTTTAAATGATTAAATATCAAAATTATGCATTGTATGCATGAGTAAATGAAAATTTAAAGCAGCACAATTTCATATAAAAAACTGTAATATAAGACAGGAAATAAAGACAACAAATCAAACAAAGGAATTCTCAGCTACTTTAAGCCTCTCAATGGCTAATAATTATATAGGTTTACATTGAGGACGAAGCTATGAGAAAATTTCATCAGCCATTCTCATGCTTCACTTGACAGGTCTTCAGATAAATTCTACTGAACCATTATCTACCTAAAACTCATTGTTGGTACTGTGTCACGCGTTGCATTTAGAATCTTAATGTCAAAATCTTATTCTAATGCAACATCTTAGGGTTTTCAGTTGTTTAAAATGAGGAAGGTGTTATTATCTAGCAGCAAGCAGTTTATTTTAGAAAACTACTTAAAATAATGAGTAGCAGCAGACATTTCAGGAAAATTATAAAGGAATACAAGTTAACTAAACACCCAAATATCTACTGGCAGATCATTCCTAATTTGGGAAGAATTAACTATGAAAAAGCAAGAGGACAGCCAGGTGTGGCAGACAGCTGTAACCTCAGCACTGCAGAGGCTAAGGCAGGAAGATTGCAGTTCGAGGCCATCCTGGGCTACATAGTGAGTTAAGGCCAGCCTGAACTACACAGCAAGATCTTGACTCAACAAAAACAAAACAAACAAAAACAAAAAATCAAGAGGGCATAAAGGTTACATATAACAACCAGGGCTATTAAGGTTAGAGCTTCAGTTAATTTGGAAATATACTTAGATTCTCAAAAAAAGAGTCCAGAAACCAGATGATTTCCTAATACAGGGAAAAGCATCTGAATGCTGTAGTTTAGCCAGGCAGGATTCAGATACTTGCTGCTATGAGTTTGACAGGCAGGTAGAGTTCAGTGTCAGACATGAGCACACAAATGCAGGAGTAGGAAAAGGGGTCATACTCCATGATCCTGGTGGGAAAGATACAGGTGAAAACTTTTGTTTTGGTGGTACTGAGGATCAAACCTAGAACCATTCTATCTGAGCTACACTCCCAGCCCTTTATTTAGCTATACTAGGGACAGAACCCAGGGCCTTCATGCTGAACTATATCTACAGCAACTCAACCTCCTTTTAAAATTTTTTATTGAGGTAGGGTCTGGCAAAGTCACTAAATTGCCCAGCCTGGGCTTGAACTTGGGATATGCCTGCCTTAGCTTCCCAAAGCATGGGGATTACAGGGATGCTCCCCTATGCCTGGTTTGAATTGTTTCTTCATGAGGAAACATAAGTTATTAAAAAGTCAAGTTAGATTCTTAAATAAAAGCTAACATGAATTCATCAGCCTAAGCAAACTTGATTCTTAGATTTTGAAGCTGTCTTAATCCATCAAAGAAAAACCGTAAAGTCAATCAGAGGAATGAGGTAATGGGAAAAAAATATTCATCAAATAGTAACTTTATAGTACTTAATACTTTTGAGCTTTCTACCACTGAGCTACATCCCCAGTCAAAATACTTAATATATTTTAAAACCCTGAATCTCAAGATGGTAGCAAAACTAACTAGAATTCCTAATCTCGAAAGTGCTTTCTTCTTTCTCAGAAAGACTATCTGGGAATCCATTTTAGTCTGATAGACAACTTAAAATTTACAAAATTTTTCAAAATTTCTGCAGTACTGGGGACTGAATCCAGAGATCACTGAGCTACATGCCTAGACCTTTCATTTCCCCCAAACAGGGCTTTGCTAACTTGTCTAGGCTATCCTCAAACTTGTAATCTTCCTGCCTCAGCCTCCAGATTAGTTGGGATTATAGGCATGTGCCATGTACCTGGCTGGTCAGTTTCCTGCTTTTGTCATCTGGGTGGTTAACAGGCTTTATGATTAAGAGAGGACAGGGAATAGGGAAAAAATAAGAACCAAGATACATCATGTACAGGTACAAGTACCCAATGATAAATGTAAATGTATTGTATACTTAAAATGTACCAATAAAAGAATTTAAGGGGAAAAAAAGCTTTGTGAAATTTATTCGACTAGTATGTCATCTCAATGAGAAATAAAGACCTATTACAAAGACTTATTTCACATATAAAACAACATTGTTTGGCAAGTACCATTTTTGTTTCCCATCTTTCCTCTCTCGTCTTTCAATGAAATTGTGATGTTAGTGATCTATAAATCTAGCCTATTTGAGCCCAGAAGAATTCCACTAAAAAGATATAATTCTGGCTGCCTGGCCAATGAGTTCCTTTCAATTACTAATAGTATTAATGCATCCTATTAAAAAAGAGCTGACATTACTGAATGGTATGTGAGGTTAACTCTACTACATTTGTTATCAAATAAGCTAAAACAGTCTAGGCTCAAGTGTATTAGGCTTACACAACAGTAGTGCAGCACATAATCACAATATAATGTAACATAAACAGTAATAAAACTATTTGGAGGTTGATAATACAGAAAGGGAGTTATTTTCTATGTTTGTGTATGGGGAAGGATCACTCTTTTGAGATAACTTAAGTATATTTAAAAAAATTCCAAAGACTGAATAGGAATTTCTTATACTACTTGGACTCTGAAGGCAAACTGAAATGTAGTAATTATTTAGTAATTGTCTTTCCAGAAGTCCAGCTGACACAAAATACTATTATACTATATATCTAAAACAAATTTACCATTTTAGATTGTCTAGTTCTTTGCAGTCTTTTTGCTGTAAGGATCCTCCTCCCCTTTTCTAGTACTGGGGATTAAACTCAGGGAACTCTGAACTACATGCCCAGACCTGTTTGAGGAAGGGTCTTGCCAAGTTGCTCAGGACAGTTTCAAACTTGTAGAGTCCTCTTGCCTCAGCCTCACAAACAGCTGGGATAACAGGCATGTTACTACACCCAGCTTCTCTCCCAGATTTTGATGAGCTTCCAAAGAGGCATAGTGTATCCCAAGTGAGGTAAAATTGGTATTTGGTGCTTTAATATGTTAAAATAACCAACTATTATCTATAAATTACATATACCTATTCTGGACTCTTGAAGAAAGGTAGTTTTCTTAGGTGAGGATTATGCTATGGGTTCTAGATTCATGCATTTTGCATGTATATTCATGGACCACAAATATATAGGGAAGAACATGGTCACATACATATTTCAACTTTTAATGTATTGAAACATTCTTCTAAGTGCATGCCTTCTTGGCAGTGGGAAACTAGTACTAGCACAGAATATTGAAAACAATTTGTGCTTATTTTAATATTTCTATACAATAGGGGCCGGGGATTTAGCTCAGTGGTTTCGCAGCCTGCTGTGCAAGCACAAGGACCCGAGTTTGATCCTGGTACCAAAATAAATAAATAAATAAATATTTCTATACAATAGACTTTAAGACAGTCTGAAAAAAAAAAGGCTATAAAAATTTCAGTCTGTTATTAGTCTCTTAATACTTTTCCCCCTGCTTAAAATGAATTTTGGGAAGCCAATTTTAATATCTTCCTGATTTCTATTGCAATGGAAGCAGTGATTACAGTGTGCAAAGACCTGGGCTATTATGGTTATGAGAATCAAACAAGACTCAATAGCACTTTGGAAAGTAGAAGCACTACCTAAAAGGTACCAGTATCATGTTGAGCACTTTAGCTTAATATTTATGTAGCCATTTCCCTTTTCTCTTAAGACAGAAGTTATAAAAATTCCCAAGATCATGAACTCTGCAATCAAACCTCATGAATTTGAATCTTGACTACCCTTACTCTGTAGTATATGACACTGGCATGATTCAATTTTGGGTGGTTGTATAGATTAAACGAGTTAATGCCAAAGTTTCCAGTGAAGGAATATGCTAGCAGTTATTATTTCTACCATTAGTAGTAGTATTTAAAGCTTGAATGATTTTCAAGCACACTTTAGAAAAACCAACCACCTTACTAAATAGGTATTAAAATATTTTCATATGATCTGAATCATTTTTTATTAAAGAAATGCTCAAAAAATTTATTGGCCTATTTCCCTACAGGGCAAATAAACAGCAACAAATATACCAGGGTTGATGTTCATTAATGCATTTACAGTTCTATCAAGAGTCTCATGTATCATTTGGAAATCATTAGGATAGTCTTAAAAAGTACTTTTAACTAGGGGCTGGGGATTTAGCTCAGTGGTGCTGCTGCCTACCTCGCAAGGGCAAGGTCTTGAGTTCGATCCCCGGTACAAAAAAAAAAGAGAGAGGAAAAAGTACTTTAATTATAGAAATTAAGGAGCCAGCATTAAAAGACGTCATAAAAACTACCTTCTCAACTGAGACCTACTATTGCTTAATCAAGTCTCAGTGATGAAACATGTGCAATACTAGAAACTAGACCCAATACCAGTTTCAAATCAATGGTTCTAGAACACTTCATTTACTATAACTGGGCACCTAATATGCGCTAAATCAGGTAAGGAAAGGTCTAAGCGAAGCTAACTTTCCCTATTATTTCACCGGAGAGAGAATTCCAAGAATGGCTCCAGTGTTAATGTCCATCATCTTATAATATAAACATCAATGAATGCCCCATTAATATACCTCAATTCTCTCCAAATTGAAAATGTAGGATTAAACATTTTTGTGGAATTGATTACTTTCTATTAATGCAAATTCCTCAACTTTATTCTCGTTTGAGATCTAGTTCTGTAATGTTCTACATTTCCTTTAAATTTCTAAAAGCTTTTGGAATTATTTAAAAACTAAATGTCCCTATCCATAGTATCTATTTCATAACTTTAGGCTAATGACATATGCTTCTGGTAACACTGATATTGAATGTCTCAGAATTCCTTAAATACTCTACATTCTGATAAAGCTATGCTCATTTCCAAGAAAAACTGGAATATTTAGTCAAAAATTGTCCTTAGGGACTGGTAGGTGAAGTTCAGTGGGAGACTGCTTTGTAACACACTATAGCCCCTCGGCTCAATCCCTAGCACAGCTCACCCGCCCCCCCGCAAAACTGTTTTTACTAAATCAAATGCTTCATATTAAGGTAAAGATTTATGCAAGCCGATTTTTTTCTTCAAAAGATGCCTTTTATATCTAACAGTAGTCTCCCCTATTTCATCAATTTTAAGCACAGTCTACAGCTGGTAGAAAGCCCTTTAGTTTCTCTGAAACTTAATCCATATTGAAGGAATTTAGTTTAATACAGGAAATATTTAAAATCATTGCAAAATCTTCCTAAGAATTATACTAATATAGAATTTTCCAGTTATCAATTTAAAAAGTTATCAATTTTTAAAGCTCTAGGTTCCTTAAATTTTTTTTTTTGACAGCATCTTGCTATGTAGTTCAGGCTGGCCTTGAACTACATAGCCCGTTGCCTGTGAGGTCCTAGTGAGTCTTATTTCAGCCACCAGAGTGCTTGGACCACAGGTGTGGATCACCACACCTGGCAAGGTTTCTTGAAATTTTGAATGCATCTAACATTAGAATCACTAATTTAAAAATGGTACAACAATGTGACTATAATGAACCCTGAAGTTTACTTCTGGGTCTTTTTCCTAAACAATGTAATGCCCACTAAAATACAGAAAAAAAGCAAAACAAAGGGTTTAACCTATATAGGCTTATTGTGGTGACAGTCTACCATCTCAAATAGTCAGATTTTAGAATTCTGAGTAAATTTTATTAATCCAGTTGCTTTTCAAGTTCTCAAGCTTTTGTTAAATTATAAAATGTTAGGACGTGACAAAAATAGATTGAAATACAGAATTTGCTTACATTCTACTGGATACTCTGGGAAAACATACACTGTAATAAGCCAAAAATTTACTGAGTCATGTTTACATTTTATAACTATAATTGTGTTTACAATGAAATGTTACTAATGGAAAAAATGTTTTGAGGATCAAATGTGAATTCCATAATTTTAGAACATTTTCCCTTTTTGATAAATTTAATCTGAGGTACAAAAGAAGAAACAAACTCCTAATTTAATGAACTGGTCGTTAGATTTGAGGAAATCATGAGCAGTTTACTATTTCAGTAGTTACTGTTCTTATTCTTCTGTTTAAATTCCTTCAATAACCTCTTCCTTCAAGATGCTTTCACACCATGGGAAGGTACCTGTGGGGATATGTAGGTATGACAAAGGAAAAAGCCACAGGATAAATAAGATGTATCTTTCTTTACCTTTCAAATTTATTAAAGTATTGAGAAAAATTAATTTAAACTGTTTTTAATAACACTAATTACATTAGATATAAAAAGGTTTTAGATAAAAATTTAAAAATCCAAGCCAGAAGTGTATCTTCACATCTCTTTTCTAATAGATAGATGTTCTTTCTTATCAGTCGTACAGTAAATTAACTATATTAAGAAAAAGGGCTGGGGATGTAGAAAACTTGCCTACTACTTTTGAGGTCCAGGGTTCAATCTCAAGCACTGCAAAAATCACTAATTTAGACATCCAATTAGAAGAGTATAAGGCTAAGAACCATAGCTGTGTTTGGTTAAGACTGTTATTTTTTAAACAGATTTTTTACTTTTATGCTACGAAATCTTAGAACTTTTTAAGAATTTTAATGCAAAAAGTACAGAAAGCGAAACCTCTCAACCAAGAACTCAAGAAGTAATTAAGATCCCTTTCATCCCAGTAAGATTTATCTCTTATCCAAGTAAACTTATTCTAGTGAATATGTGTATTGATAACCTTTATTCACTTCAATTTTTGGTGATGCTTAGGCATTCTACCACTGAGCTACATCTTCAATCTAATGATAGGCAAGTTTTAACTTATTAAATATTCACTTACATATTTTAAGCACTTCTACAATATTCTTCTGAGCATGTTAATCAGCCTATTACTGGACACTTAAAATTTTTCCAATTTTTTATAAACCTTACAATAAATACATGGATTCCTGCTTACAAGGGTATTTATTAAGCTGAAAATCATAAAATATACTATAGCTGGTTCATACATAACTATACAAAAAAACCCCAACTAGATCACTTGTCAAAATATTCGAACTTTGGAATCTGATAATTTTTTGTATGGTGTTTTGTATGAAGTTCTGGATGTCTTAGTCCACTTGCTTTTTTTCATTGTTTCTTTTAAAATTTTTATCCATATTACTAATACATCTGAAAGGTATGTGTAAATGAAAGAGGCTTAATTAATAAAACAAGTGTTATATCCCTTAGGTGAGCTGAGGTAGACAAAAACATTAAGAACAAGATATGCCAGGTATGGTAAAGCATTGGTCTAATTCCAGCTACTCAGGAAGCCAAAAAATTGGAAGCTTGAAGCCAGCCTGAGCAACTTAGTGAGATCCCATTTAAAAATTTAAAAAGAAGGCTGGGGTTGTAGCTAAGTATACCCATTGGTTAAACCTTTAGTACTGGGTGTGTTGCCATATGAAAGATTTTGCCTTATTTCAAAGAGTATACCAAAATTAACTAAGGGAGAACTAAAGTGGTGAAATGGGATAAAGGCACAGAGAAGGAAAAATGGACTATATCTAGTCCATTTGAAGAAAACTCAACAATTTAGAAAAGGCTAAAGCAACACCATGAAGTATCAAGCTAAGGAGTGTGAGTTTTATCATGTAGGAAAAAAGTGTTTTTTTGGGGTTTTTTTGGTACCGGGAATCAAACTTGGGTCCTTGTGCTTGCACAGCAGGCGGCAAAACCACTGAGCTAAATCCCTGGCCCGGAAAAAAGTGTTTTAAAAGATTAAATTAGTGGTATATATATATTATAGATGAAAATGTTAAGACTTAAACAGAGACAAAGAATTGCTTTTGAACTATGTAATGAGACCCTGCCTCAAAAAATAAAACAAAACACGAAACAGAAGACTGGTAGATGACAGACATGAACAAATTTGAGTGCCTCTTGGAACTGTTAACTTGGACTCAGCTAAGCTGATCAAGTGAAAAACAATTTCAGAGTCACTAGTAAATTCATAAAAGCCTGACCATTACACACATATCTATTAACTACCATTATCATTACATACAAACCTATTAACCACCCATTCAAACATTTTCTTTGGACTCTAAACGGTCTCAGATGGATGTTTTAATCTTGAATCATATTCATAAAAATACTGTCTTATCTGCAAAGGTCAAGTAGGCTGAGGCACATACAATTGTTAAGGCTGTTCCTAAGAAGTACAGGGAGCTGGGTATGGTGGTGCATACCTGAAATCACATCACTCAGGGAGGCTAAGGCAGGAGGATCACAAGTATGAGTCTAGTCCAGGCAACTTACCAACTTAAGACTCTGTCTCAAAAAGGGGGTTGGGGCTACCTGGGGATGTTGCTAATTGTAAAGGCCCTGGATTCAATCCTCAGCCAGTGCCTTGTGTCACAGAAACACCACATACACACATGAACTCAGCAAGTAACGTTATTTTATACAGTTATTTTAACATAAAAGGTCTAAACATTTGTCAAATTTTTTTCACTGCACACAGCCTTAAAAAAAAAAAAAGAGCTGGGGGAGTAGCTCGGTGGTATAGTGCTTGGTTAGCATGTTCAAGGCCCAGGGTTTGACACCTAGAATTGCAGAAAAGGGATGAAAAAAAACAGAAATAATTGGTCTGTATTTTATAAACAGGATAAGAACATAAGCTCTTAAGTTTCTGGTGCATTAGTCAGTTCTGCCTTGAAGGATTTCATGCTATTAGTAATAAAACACAAGCCCTAAGAAATCTATTGATAACAGTAAAAAATAAAACTTTTTAGTACATGGGAACGTACTGATGATTGTCTCTTCTTTCCCCAAATATGTAAGCGATACATTTAAATGCTTATTACAGCCAAATCTATTTAAAAAATTTAGAACATTAATTTTTCTCCTTTTTGATAATATTCAATGAGAACACTTAGAATAAAACTTTTTCCATGAAGGGAAAGTAATATCCACCTGCAAAATGAAAAGAAAATACAATTTGATTTAGAATGTCAATTTCTAAATAAATATAAACATAAATTTAAGAGATTATAATTTACAAACGTATAACCTTGCTAAACCAAGTATCACTAAACTGTATTAGTAATCACACTTAGTGGCTTAAAAACACCTAGGGGCTGGGGATTTAGCTCAGTGGTTTTGCCGCCTGCTGTGCAAGCGCAAAGACCTGAGTTCAATCCCCAGTACCAAAAAAGAACAAAAACAAAAAAAACCCTATACTTCTATAACAATCAAAGTATATATAATTGAAGATCTTTAATGTTAAATATAGAATTCAGTCTAATGTTTTGAAATCTATCACACATGAATCTGTCTGATCTTGATAAATTTGTATATAAGGATGCAAAATGAATTACTCCAAGTAACGGACTGAAGATAGTCAATATTAGAATAATCTGGCATCAATTTAAAAAAATAACCCGAAGTGAAAAGGATTAGGATTTTTCCCCAAAGATGGGAAAATGACTTAACACAGTCATATATATTTCTTCTTTGCAAAGAAAATAGCCCATTAAGATTAACATTAAAAGAATGTGAATACTATCAGAATAAAGATTTTTTTCTGAGCCGGGGACTGAACCCCACATCTCTTGCATGCTAAGTACATGCTCTACCACTGAGCTACATCCCCAACTCAATTATAGTAAGCTTTAATGTAGTATTTTTTCTACATTTGTTCTTCAAATATTTAAAGTTTTCTTCAGTTCACTGTCAGGATTAAAAAATATGGAAGCAGGGGCTGGAGATTTAGTGAGGGCCTGCCTCACAAGTGCAAAGTCCTGAGTTTGATTCCTGGTACCCCCCTGCCAAAAGTTGTGAAAAAACATGGAAGTTTTCATGTAGCTAAAATAATACCATATAGTCCTTCACATGTGGAATATGTAAATATAGATTCTCTTGGTAAATGTAAAATGAAGGTTTTTTCTCGTTAGAAGGCATTAAATTTTCTAAAATCTGATTTTAGATAGATTTAGAACACATAGAAACAACTTCTGTGTTATTCTGGAAGATACTGGATAGTATATTGGACAAACTTCGTAATTCATTCAATAAATATTTCTAAGCTTCTACTTTAGGGCCCGGAATACTTTTAGAGGACCAAAAATTGTACTATTTGTTAAGAGTCTTATATAATGGTTGAAATGAAATAAAATAGGTTAAGAGTTCAATGAATGACTGCTAAAAGCACTAAGGTAGTATTATTTCCATTTAAATGCTGGCATTTAATTCTATTTTTCTTTTATTTATTCCACTTGTATCCCTCAGTTTTTTTTTTCTTATTAAGTTTATTGGTACAGGGGTGGGGATTTAGCTCGTGGTTCCGCTGTCTGCCCCACAAGCGCAAGGACCCGAGTTTGATCCCCGGTACCAAAAAACAAAACAAGTTTATTGGTACATTTTAGGTATACGTTATGATCACATTCATCATCAGGAATTTGTACCTGTACATGATATATCTTGGTTCTTCTTTTTTCCCCATTCCCCTTCCCTCCCTTTTACCCCTATTTACAAAAAACTTGTTTCCATTTTTTTCATTCTTTTCTCATATTTTTTTCTTTCCCTTCTTTCCTTTCCCCATCCATCTCCCTACTTTCCCTTCTTCTTTGGACCCTTTCTTTGTATTTCACATTATCTATTATACATTTTGGTTCTCATTTACTTTCAGTTTCTCATACCAGAGAAACTATTTGGTATTTACACATGTTTGTGCCCTATTTATTTCACTTCAGAGTATGGCCTCAGGGTGCATCCATTTAGCTATAAATGTTTCTAGTTTATCATTCTTTATGGCTGAGTAGTGCTCCATTCACATCTTCTTTATCTAGTCACCAGCTGATGGGCATTTGGGCTGTTTCCAAGACTTAGCTATTACAAACTGTGGCTGGCATTTAATTCTAGTTACCATACAGAAGGTATAGCACTTCCTTATTTGGGGAAAAAATTTTTTTTCCTGGAAGGTGATATTATTCTTAAATGAAAGTTTTGTTGTGTGCCTTAAATAGAACCTGAAATAGTTTTAGGATTTCAAAAATACAACTGTTATTGGAAATAATTTATTAAGATCTGTTTTTATTTTGTTCATTTTTTCTTCAGTTACAATTGAAAAGGGTAAGATGCTGCTTGTGGAAAATAACTTGTAGAAAATAACTAGATCTATGGCATATTACACAGAGTTGTTAGACTTATCCTGAATTTTTATTTAATGACTTAAAATACTACAAATGAGAGGAATTAAAGAGAGCATTTTTTTGAATTTTACTTAAAATATTTTTACTGTTACTTGTATCTATAAAATTAATATTAAATCACAACTTGGTATTACTCTGAAGTTAAGTATCAGATAAAAAAGTACAGCAGACCTTCATATTTTTTGACTTGTCAAACAAAACACTTCAACTAAGGACTTAGGAAATCATTTTAATAAAAACAAGTGAAAATAATAGACTATTATAATGTTAGATGACACAGGATTAGGATCTTATTCTGTCATATGTTTCCAATTAATTTGAGTTTGTTTCCTCAGTCACTCAATCAATAGATCAATCATCTATGACTTTTCCTGCTTTTAAGGTTATGATTAAGTGGATTTAAAAAAATTTTTTATGATTAAGTACATTTTGAGATGAAGATTTTTCAGGAATTCAACTCTCATGTTTTTATGTTTCCCCTTCATCACTTATAATGAAATATTTAGAAGTATTACTAGAAATTATCTTCTAAATTCTGTTCAAAATGTATATGCTTTATACTTTGTAAGATAAGCAAATACCTAAAGTAATTTCAAATCACAGAAAATTACTGTTTTATCTTAAAAATCTAAAACAAAACCCCAAACTAAATATTTGTATTGCATATACAAAATAAATTCTTCTTATACTTTCCAAGCTCTTTTAAGAAACCTTTTTTTTCCCCTTAAAAGTGCTATGGATTAAATCCAGAGCCTTCCACACGCTAGCTCTACCACTGAGGAACACTCCTAGCTTTCTAGACGCTCCTGAGACATTCAACACAATTTTTAAATTGCAATTACAGTGGCCTCTCTGTTATATGTGGGTTCTGTATCTGTGGACTCAACCACAGATCAAAATATTTGAGGAAAAAAACCTGAATATGCACTGATTTTTTTTGTCATAATTCCCCAAACTATGTAACTATTTACATAATACATATTTATATAAAATTTACTTTGTATTAGTTACTGTAAGTAATCCAGAGATGATTTAGGGTACATAGGAGGATGGTCATAGGTTAAAAGCAAATATAGCGGCAGTTCATATAAGGAAATCTAGCATCAGTAGATTTTGGTATCCATACGGGTGCTGAGACCAATCCCTTATGTGTATCAAGAAACAACTATATACTATTTTAGTAGACACAATAATATAGAAAGTTATAACTAACATTTTTACAGAATGATACTAAACACAATATTGTCAATGATATTGAAAATATATTAAAACTAAAAAAGTAGTAGCATTAATATGCATTAAAATATAATTGTAGAGTATTGCCAACCTTACTTCAGCAGCACAGTTAATACTGGAGATAATTTTAGAATCTTAACTCCAATATTTACGTGCTGCTAAGGCACTGCTGACATTGCTATCATAAGAGCTATGAACAAAAGAAATATATTTTCTTCAGAAGATCAGATCCTTGTATTTTTGAGGCAGCACAATATGGCCTGCACCTTTTCAAAATCCACAAACCATTATGTGCTGCTACTTTACTCCAAGGTTTTGGTTTGTTTTTTTTTTTTTAAAATACATTAGTACCTAAAGAATAAAAAATTTCTCTTTAGAAAAAAAAACTATATATTTTAAAACCCCATGTTTAAAGATTTTAACAGTGATATATGGCCATAATTATTTTTAGAAGCTTTTAAGTAGAATTTATTTCTGGATCAAAAACTTAAGAAAGCCTACTATGTGTTCAATATAGTGCTCTAAATTAGGAAACAGATGATTAACAGGAAAAGAAAAGTACATTTTCCTTGTGCCAACTTAAGGCAATACAAGTAAACATTTAAATTTATGAATGTATTATTTTTCCCTTTTATAAGCAAAAGAGAATTCATAAAAACTGTTTTTACCTTATTAAGAGCAGAATTTACAAAGAGCATTTTGTTCCTTGTATACATCTCAAAAGACATCTTCATCAAGACAGGTAAGACTTTATATCAAGGGAAAAACATGAAATGAAATACAAGAGTACAGTTTCAATAAACTTAGGCTAGCAAAATGCAAATGTATTTTTAAAGAAATAGACCAGAAGCCACATGAAATATATTAATACAAAATGTAGTAAAAATATACAAAAGCTTTAAACAAATCAATTTTCCCTTAGATGTTATAAAAATCTACATATTAACTCTAAACATTTATCTCCATTAGAATGGTTATTCTGAGTTACATATCTAGATTATGAAGCCTTGGAATGATACGTTAATATTGTGAAAGGAAATACGAAAGAGAGAAAGTCTATGCCTCTCATTCTTCCTATGTCTTGTCTATCCCATTCAATCTATTCAGCAGGAAAGGGAGTACACTCCTTGTTTCCACTTAGATGTAGAAATGACCTCTCTCCAAAAGAAACCAGAAAACCATCACTACTCTAGCTCAAAGCTCAACAACCATTTTTGTCTCAGCTTTCTTATTAAAATGGCTTTTAAAAATCTTCACTATTTCTATTATAGTATAAAAAGATGATATGTATAACCAAAGCAACAAAATTTGTCCTTCTAGTATATCTAATTATTTATACAAGGCACAGACATAGAATTCCACATTAATGTATTGTACTTTCCTCTTTATTAAAAAGTACATATAGGGCTGGGGATTTAGCTCAGTGGTTCTGGTGCCTGCCTTGCAAGTGTAAGGTCCCGAGTTCGATTTCCGGTACAAAAAAAAAAGTACATATAGCTATTCCTGTATCTGAGCAACCAGTGCTTCACATATTTCTCTACTACTGTCAAGTTTCAGTATGTATATATGTATTTATGGCACAAAGGCTTCAAAAGAAGGGATTCAACTGCTGAACTATATTCCCAGCCCTCTTTATTTTGAGACAAAGTTTTACTAAGTTGACCAAGATGGCCTCAAGCTTGGGATCCTCCTGCCTCAGCTTCCCAATTATCTGGGATTACTAGTGTGTGCCACTACCCCCAGATAGCAGTTTGTAACATGTAGCCAAGATAGATCTATTGCAATGACTTGAGAAATAACATTTATTTGTTTCTTTCAATTACATTAAAGAATTTTAAGCTTCTTCAAAAATATTAATAAAACATTGTAATACTATAATTTTGTTTTAACAACCTCAGAGAAAGATTTTCTCCTATTTAAATTTAACTTCAATTTTTAACTGAGATAGTTAAAATAACTTTTATTTGAAAACCATAAACTATTAGAAAAAATTCGTTCCTACTCTTGAAAAATGTGGAAATTTTTTATTTAAAGGTATTAACAAAGTGAAAGGTTCAGTGGAGGAATTTCAGGCAGACTGGAAGGTACATTTCTTTCTAGTGTGCAACAGCAATAGTAATCTCTTCCCAGTGTGGTAAGGTTTAATTTTTTTTTCCTTTCTATTTATCTTCTAGCATTATAGTTATCAAAGGTAGTTTCATTCTATGCCTCAATAAGGGACTATTTTAATAAGTTTCTTTTGGATCTACAAGTTTAAACTAAACTGTCTCCACTGTCACTTAACAAGGATATTCAGGTGCTAATACATGGCATGAAGATTTTCCTGCTAGTTTGACATATGGTTGTATGTCACTATATTAATTTGAATACTTAATTTTACTCAATTTAGCATCAACTCAATAATAGTGATTACTACTCAACATGCTTCACATTTTGCCTGTGAAGCTTTATACTGTGTTCCTCTATACTCACTATGTATAGCCACTGAAACACAGAATGATTATCTTTGCTTAAGAGTGGATTGCCAGGCACAGTGGTGTATGCCTGTAATCCCAGATAATTTAGAGGAGAATCCCAAGCTTTGAGCCTAGCCAGAGTAATTTAGCAAGAACTTGTCACAAAATAAAAGGGCTAGGCATGTATCTTAGTGGTAGAATGTCCATGAGTTCAATTCCCCAGTACAGCAAAATGAAAAAAAAAAAAAAAGACACATGTATGGTGGGGGCAGGGGATATATATGGAATAATGTTCAAGTGATATGTCAGTAATATATCCGAAAGAAAAATTTAAAAGCTCTTATATGTATCTTTAAGGAAGGATCTAAGGAGGCATAGCTAAAACAATTTCACTAATATGGTAATTTTTTCATTATTCTATTATAAATGTCCAAATAAACTTTACAGGATCATATTAAAATTTTCTTTTGCTTCTTAGATATAAATGCTTAAAAATAAAAAGGCTATGTAGCTGGGCACAGCAGTACCACACCTGTACTCCCAGCACTTGGGGTGGCTGAGGTAGGAACATTCCAAGTTCTAGTGTAACCTGGGAAATTTAGTGAGGCCCTGTCTCAAAATAAAAAATGATAAAAAAAAGATAACCAACCGTCCAAACAAACAAAAAACAGAACAGAGCCTGGATTAAATAGAGAAAGTTCTTTTAAAATTCAGTGTTGAGAATACAGGCATGCAGTAAAATAATGTTCAGACATAATCCAAAAAATAACGTAGATTTTGAGTTTTACTAAATACAAGGTTTTACATTGTATTTCTACACCCCCTTTGATTTCTTCTGGAGAAATGAACAATGAATGATGGTTTAAAAACTAATTATGAAGTGGATTTCAATCAAGGGTTTATTCCAGAAAGTTTACAGACATAAGCTCCAAATAAAGTTATCACTTTGATTTCTTAAGTTTCCTTATATACAAAGTTAAAACTACTTAGAAGACAAACATATATTTAAAAACATTTTTTTTTTTTTGTACAGGGGATTGAACTTGGGACCTTGTGCTTGCGAGGCAGGCGGCGGAACCACTGACCTAAATCCCCGGCTTAAAAACAGTTTTGATGACTTTTTACTTCTCAGACATGACTAAATTATGAACATACTGTTCAGTCAAGAAGTGCCATTTGATAAGAACATAATATGCTATTTACCATCACATTTTTATCACAGGTACTTTCTTTTGTTCCCTTTTGTGTCCTAACTAGGAAAACTTGCCCACTGTCATCCTCTCTTCACATTCAGTTTTTGTCCTGTGCTAATCATTTCTTGTATTCAATTAGCCAGCAAAACCAATTGATCTGTTTTGAGATTTCAGTTCAACTACTGGTTTGACACTGTTAATTTTATACTTTTAAATTAGGCCTAAGTACCTTATAAGCTACAATGCATTTTCAGCTGGCCTCTATGTTTAGTCATAGAAACTTCCTAAAATTCACATTTTCACATTCTGTACCTGATTTTCTAAGTACAGCCTATATATATATATATTTTTTTTTTGCCAAAGTATCAAGGACTATATAATCAGAATCTATCCAATTTCATCTCTCTCCAATGGAAACACTATCACTCCATTTAAAAGTTCTCTTTTAAGAATCATGAAAACCGAATGCAATATGTATGGCACATGGCTGTAATTCCAGCTATTCAGGAAGATCCCAAGTTTGCGACCAGCCTGGGAAACTTAGTGAGATTGTGTAGAAAAGAAAAATAAATCCAAATGGAAGGTTCATTTTTCTGAAACAATCAGGAGTTCAAAAGAAACTGGTATGACTACAGCAAGGGATTATTATGTTAGTGCGTTGTAAGTATGGTGATTATATATTAAGAAAGAGCTCTTAGCATAATAAAATAGTTGTAAATGGATAGCAAGACTGACCAAGCATGATACTCCTCTGGTCACCAGGTAAGTAGCAAGTAGAACAAATAAATTATAATCATTTTCAATGCAGTGATTATCCTCTCTGAGTGCATGACTCTTCAAGGCACCCTGAAGAATGGAGATGCTTACAACGAATTATTTTCTAGTTCTTTTCTCCCCTAATCTGTATCGATGCCTACTCAAACTTTGATTTTTCAATAAGGCTACTTTTGGAGGTTAAAATACCTATTAATCCCCTTTGTATTTATCTCTACTTTAAAGAACAATTTATTTTTTTACTATTTCTTTTTTTTTGGTACCAGGGATCGAACTCGGGACCTTGCACTTGTAGGCAGGTAGTGGAACCACTGAGCTAAATCCCCAGCCCAGGAACAATTTAAATCTATTATCTCTGATGGATTTACATTTCAAATTTTCTAGCTAATACTTAATTTGCACTCACTACAAACTTTTGAACATAGACAACTGTTCTTAATATTGAGTACTATGCTGAGTGAACAGTTGATTTAACTTTCATACTTATCTTTTCATTCAAACCGGACTAGCTATGTGGCAATCTTTTCCTGGTATATCCTGTGCCATTTCTTCATTCTTGTATCCTGCTCCATTGGAAATATCAAAGTGCCACTATGCCTTCAATCTCTTCTTTCAAGTCTGATTGCTGAAAGAAAAAAAAAAATACAGAAAGAGTCCTAATGACTGATGTAGAGTAAAAGGAAAGAGCTACTAAAACACAAAATCAGAAAACAAAGCCATTTCATTTCTTGCCCTTTTAACTTCATACAACAGTTACAGCTTCAAGTCTAGTGGTTTACATTCTGGGCTGTGGGCCCTTAATTATGTCTACTGGTTTTTGATATACCTCAACTTTCTATTCTTATGCTCTTCCAAGAAAAAATAGTCTTTGAAAGGTGAGACCAAAAACAGTAACTTGCATATAAATCTGAAGAGATGGCAGACTTTAAATACCTTTAGTTGATTTTCTTTCTAAGACAGAAAAAACTTTAAAGAAATTTAAAATATAACAAAACATAAGCTGTACGTAATTCTCTTCCTTTGTAAATTATTTAAAACTATGGTTTTGTTTCTACTAACATTTTTTGTTTAGGCATATTTACTTTTATTTTACAAGTGCTCTAATATCAGTTCATTTAGTTTACATAAAGCATTACTGCATTTAACAAAAACATTTAGAAACTCTAGGCATGTTGCCTAAATTATAAAACCATCCTGACTGCATGAGAATTACTGGTGAATTTCTGCATTTCTAGTTTATTATCAATATAATAAGCAACAGACATAGTTTATTGAGGCAGCAATAACACAAAATAGTTAAGCTGAAGCCAAAAGACTTAAGACAAATCTTGCTCTGTTCCTTAGGAATCCCCATTCTGGCTAAGTTATTTTAGTACTTAGACCTGGTTCCTCTTCTATAATATGGGACAATTAATACCTTCTTCATAGCTCTGTTGTTTAGATTATAAAATCTTTTCTTTTTCTCAAAGTTTTTTTTTTAGATTATAAACTCTTAAACTTGTATGAGCATATCTAGTGGTGAATAGATGTCCATTAAATGCCTGCTAAATCTAAATTTACAGTAGGATTTGACTTTCTGACAAACTTAAGTGTTTAGCAGACTGTAGTAGATCAACACGAAGCAAGAGTTGATGACAAAGAGAAAGACAGTGCAGTCAGGCTGCATTAAGTAAGTACATTATTCATAAGAAATGCAGTATACTTTGTACGTTGGTTACATGGAGTATATTGGGTTTAGTTCTATAAACAATATTTTAAAATTAATAGTATAAAATGTAGCTGACTTAGAGTGGGATATCCATGATGCTTATGATCTAGAATTGATTCTATCAGAACCAATGGAAGGATGTAGGTATGTTTTGCCTAGAGAAAAGACATAAAAACTAGAAGACAGATCTAGAGGCAAAGAATAAAGTTGTATACTAAGCTGAAACCTGCTCTCTTATGAGAATTTTATTTTCTACCATAAATACAATTTGTAACAGTATGGAAAAAGTTTACCACAGTTCTTAATATGGCTAAAAATAAAGATCAATTTGAACTGACTTTTAAAATTGTGTTAACAGGCTTTCCATTACTATGACAAAATACCTGACATAACCCCTGGTCACATGGCTCTGTTGCAGCATATCATATCATGGTGAGAACATGTGGCAGAAGAAGTCTTTCAACTCATGGCAGCCAGGAAGCAAAAAAAGGCGACAAAAAGTACCTGGAGTACTAATATCTCTTTTAAGGGTGTGTCCTCAATGATCTAACTTTCTTCCATTTGTCTCACCTCATAAAGTTTCCACCACCTCTCAATAGTACCACAGGCTGGCAACCAAGCCTTTAACACATGGACCTTTGCAAAAAATACTTCCAAGCCATAGAAACTTTATTAAGTTGTCTTGTTTAGGATTTGGAGGGCAAACTGCCAATTTTGTGCATAAATTCTGATTATAGGGCACCAAATATTACAGGGATAAAGAATCACTGATTGGCTAAACTAAGGACATGAAAAATTGCAAGACATTTTAAAATTCAAGTTGGCTGGGTATGGTGGGTCACACCTGGAATCCCAGCACTCAGGAGGCTGAGGCAGGAGGATGGCTACAAGTTTGAGGCCAGCCTGGGTTACATAGTGAGTTCAAGGCCAGCAAGAACCATATAGCAAGACTGTCTCAAAACAAAAATTCAGATATTCTTTCTCTAAATATTTTTGACTAAGGTAATGAAAATCTGACCTGTAGTAGGAAACTTGGAAGTGATGGTGTTCTTTGTAGAACACACTATTAAATATTTTAAAACTTTGTTTTGATGAGCTACAAATAATTTTACTATGAGAAAATGAAATTACATAAGTATTTTAAAGAAAAAATTGGGGGAAGGGTAGCAATGAGCTACATCCTTTAATTAAAAAAAAATTTTTTTTTGGTGCCAGGGATCAAACTCGAGACTTTGCGCTTGCAAGGCAGGTGCCAGAACCACTGAGTTAAATCCCAGCCCTAAGTTTTTAAAATTTTGACACAGGGTTTTGCCAAGTTGCCCACGCTGGGTCTGAACTTGTAATCCTCCTGCCTCAGCCTCCAACAGTGTTGGAATTACAGGAGTGCACAATCACATCCAGCTAAAAAATTTGTTCTTTTAAAAAATTAATTTTATTGGTAATTTTAGGTATACAATATAGACATTCATCATTGGAAATTTGTACCTTTACGTAATATATCTTGGTTCTTATTTTTTCCCTATTCCCCTGCCCACCCTTCCCTATTTACAAAGCCTTTGTTTCCATTTTTTCATTTTCTCATATTAAATCTATTCCCTTCTTTCCTTTTCCCTACCCCTCCCACTTCCCCTTGCCCTTTGTCCCTTTTCTTCCTCTGGTGTGAGAAACTGAAAGTGTAAATAAGGACCAAAAGGTATGACAAATAATGTGAAATAGTAAAAAAATTGTTTTAATAACAAAAATAAACATAAACTAATTGGTTTTAATGGAAGATTGAAACTGATAAGTCTTGGAGAAACAAGTGTGGAAACTAACAAACGAACATGTATTTCAATTCTGCATTCAATTTATTTCTCTTTTTCCATGGAGATAAACTTAAACTCTCAAGTTTCAGACTAACAGTAGCTAAAATTATACCAAATGATCTGGGAATGTTACCTACTATATTTATGCTTAGAGCTTCAAAGCCCTACTCATCAGAATTCATTATATTTGTATAAGTTTCTGTTTAAATCAAACATGTGGAATATAATTTTGCCTTGAATGAATTTTCCTAAGAAAACATCCAATATAACTTAATAAATAAGAAATTATTATTTTTCTTTGATTTCCTCTACAAGCTGAGAAGTTGTTCAGGGTAGGAAAACACAATTCCATAATTTTTGCACTACAATTAATTTTATTGCTGCAATATTTTGAGAATATAAGAAACCACCTATGAGAAACATGAAAGCTCAGCTTTAACTCAGTTATTCTGTTAAACATACAGTATACGGCAACTATAAAGGCTTTGAAGACAATGAATACCTGACATTTAACATTGTGTAATTCCTAAAAATAGCAGTTATTTGAACAATGATCAAAAAACAATTATAGTATTTTGTGAACTTTTCCTATATTCATAAATTATAGGCTGAGCATGGCAGCATGAACTTGCAATCCCAGCATTCTAGGAGGCTAAGGCAGGAAGATTTCAGGTTCCAGCACAGCCTGGGAAACTTAGCAACTTAGTGACACCCTGTCTTAAAATAAAAAATACAAAAGGGGCTGGGAGGTAGCTCAGTGCAAAGGTACTGGGTTCAATTTCTAGAACTACCTAAAAATAAATTTTTTAAATTACAGAACAATCTGTAACTTAAAGGGTTTCGAATTGATATATTTACTAAATAGTAATTCATCTTACCTCTTTACCACTAGTACCACAAAAAAATTATTTAAGGTAATTAAAATTTTCTCTTGAGTGGCACAGGAAGACAGTGATTTACAAAAGACTAAATTTCTATCACAAATAAATTAAAAACCAGATTTTCAGCTGCCTAGTGCACAATTTATATTTTTATCAAAAGTAAAACATCTTACTATCACTTGCTGTATATCTTCAATAACAGCCCCACTGATTAAAACATTCTTTTCCCAGTATTGAGTTCATACTATATTTATACTATTTATAATTCAACAACTGACAATATTTTTTTTCATTAAGTTTATTGGTACATTTTAGGTATACAATATAGTTACATTCATCATTGGGAATTTGTACCTTTACATGATTTATCTTGGTTCTTATTTTTTCCCCATTCCCCTGCAACTGACAATATTTTCTAGACTGGCATCCTTATGTGCCATTGCTATTTTATTGCTGACTCAATATTTCTAAAAATTTCTCGATAACTTGTCCTACATGGGAAATAGTTTGTCATTTCTCTTTATTCTCAAGATAGGCAAATTTGTAAGTCTGTTAAGTTAGGAGTAATTTGTCTCAACTAAAGTAATTTGCAGGATTACCAACATAGCACTGAATGGTGACTTTTCTGCTTTATCTCCTGTCTGCCTATTTATAAAGTCAGTGTCTTAAAATCTTTGTTATTTGAGATTTAAAAGATAATATAATGTTCTTAACTGCTCACAATTCCCTAAAGATGTTTAAAGATCTAAACAACAGTTAAACTCACATAACAGAAATACGTAATTTAGGTATATGTATTTAAAAATGCAATGTGAAAATTAAATGGTTCAAAAAGGTGGCAACCAGGCAGAGGCAAACATCTGTAATCCCAACTACTTGGGAGGCTGAGGTCAGCCTGGGCAGTTTAGGGAGATCCTATCTCAAAACAGAAAAGGACTGGGGGTATAGCTCGGTGTGAAGGTCCTGTGGTCAACCTCTAGTACAGCAAAGGGGAGGAAGAGGAGGAAGGAAAGCTATGACTATTTCTCAGTCTTTGTTGGCAACAAAAGTGTCAGATGTTTACACTGAAATGCAATCTTGAAGAATTTTTACTCAATATGGAACAAAGAACCCAAAGCACTGCCATTATTTAATTTTGACAGTACTGAATATATGAACATTTCTGGAAAACATACACCCCATAACTTAATAGTTTCTTAAAAATCCCCATCAGAACCACTATGGCATTAAATAAACACTAAAAGTGAGAAAGGACACACCAAAAATCAAACAGCATCACCAAGTACTGTCACTATGTACCTATTTTTCTGGATATTGTTTAATTGGAAATAAATACCATCTAAGATTTACAATAAGAAAAGTCCACACAAAGTACCTATGTAGAACACACAATAGAAAGCATTCCAACTATAAGATATGGCAAGTGACCTAATATTTGAAAGACACTGGAAAACAGCCAAGAAAGATGATTTGCTTAGAAATTTGTAAAGGAGATGAAATGAGGTAAAGTGTATGGTGTTATCTGTGCTTCTAAATCAGGAGGTAAACGATAGCTATTTCTTTTTGAAAAGTGGATCACCCTCCAATTTACAGTAGAAATATAATACCAATATAAAAGATTTCTTTTCCTAGGAGTTAAGTTGAAGAAAAGCTAAGCTGGCTTCTAAGGGACCAATTAAACAACTCAACTCTGGATTATATAGGATTCTTTAGGGATTTGCAAATGTTTCCACTCTAACTTTCCAGAGACAAAAATATAAAGGAAAAAAATTAGAAAAATATCTGACCTGTGGCATTTGGCTTGTACTTTTTCAGCACTTAATTGATCCCTCACTCCCTCCAAACCTCTTAATTTATTGAGTTCAATGGATGATCTTCTATGCTCACAATGTCAACCCTCTAACATACATATGATCTGAAATACTAATGCAAACATACGTTAATGTAAGGAAAGTATATGAAGCACTAGTTTTCATTTAAACAGGCTCATGCTCGAACACATTTAGGAACAGAAACAACTATACCTGAGTTGGAGTTTTCTTTAGAGATGGAGAATTCACTCAAGGAATAGAAGGAAATTAAACTTTTTGGTAACTTATTTTAGGGTTTCAAATACTTTTAGGGAAATAAGTAATACTGTACATTTAACATGTCCCTAATCTGTGAATTCTTCCATAGATACAATTAATTTCAACCTATTAGAATTATTCCATCAGAATTTACAAGCTTCTCTAAAGTTAAATGAATTATAGGAAAATTTTTCTTATTCTAAGAAAGAAGTGCACATGTGTACAGTATACCCTGTGAAGTTGTGGTTCAGATTTTGCGGGCTGAGTCCTTCGTGGATTTTCCCTTAGAACCTAACTAATAATTGTTCATGGAAACCCCAGCAATTTTGCAGAAACCACAAATATCCTCCACAATTGTTTTTTTGGCAGGAGATTTCCAAGTAGCCAATCTGAGACCATTATTCAGTTCTCCTTGTTGCTGACTGGCTGCTGCCCTGTTCCCCATCTCTGGCAGATGCACCAACATTCCTGCATGGTAACAGGTTGCTGTACCACCTGTAGCTATCTCCAGTGTTCTTGGTTTTGTTCTTCTTAAATCCCTAAGATCCCTAAGATGTGGCAAAATGCCCTGCACATTCTAAGGTTTTATTAACACAGTGTTTTATTAAATTATGTAACTGTGAGAGACATACCATATTTAGGGTTTAAACTATAAAAAGAGGCATTTATAGGCAGTTTTCTGATCATATCTGAAATGTGTGGTTTTTCACAATTCACAGTTGCACTAGGGATGGATGTAAGCCCTGCCAATTTTGGGGGTCCATTGTATGTATGAAAGGAAGGAAAAGGGATTGCTTTCTTGTTTTTCCTACCTCCTGAAGTTTTAATAGCTAAATGTAAAGCTCCTCGCAAAAAGGCTGAAGTGATATCTAATGAAATGTAAAAAAAAATGACTTCAACTGGAGAGGTTACTAGAATTTTAGTGTATGTGCTGCCTAAGCGAGCACTGGAAAGGATACTACAGTATCTATCTATGTATTTATTTAGAGACAGGGTCTTGCTATGCAGTTCAGACTGATCTCAAACTTGCAGCGATCCTCTTGGCTCAGCCTCCAGAGTGCTGGGATTACAGGTGTGTGGCAACCACATCCCTCTATACTCTCAATTTATAAAAACTCTAAGATTGATAAACCCAACTAATGAGAACAAAAAAGACCACTATTCAAATGCCTTTGAAGGAAAAAAATTCAAAATTTTGATTCTCATACTCATAGATAATAGGGCCTAGCTATAAAATACTTCCCCCAATAGAAAGCTTACCCAAGGCAATATTAGCTCTAAACTGTATTAAATTAATAACTAGCAATGGCAGTGGGGTTGATAGTTAATACTCACAAAAATAAGAATTGCTGGGCTAAGAAGGAGGCTGTTTTACTATGGTCTTCATTTTATTATTAAACCTAGGAAAAAGATAAAGAGCGAAGACTTTAAGCATTTGATCATGGAAGTTAGAATACTTTCAACCTGAGGTCAACAATCATTTATTTCTGGTCCTTATATATCACAGAACTATAGATTATAAACAGCCACTAGCAGCATTTACATTACTTGTAATGCAGTTGTTTAAAATTTGCTTTTGTAGGGCCAGGGATTTAGCTCAGTGGTTCCGCCGCCTGCCTCGCAAGCACAAGGACCCAAGTTCGATCTTTGGTACCAAAAAACCCACAAAAATTTGCTTTTGTATTACTTTCTGAAACAGAAGTAAAAAATGTAACTAAAACTCATACTTCAACGTCTAACTTGGAATATGCTGTGCTTCTAGAGGACATCATATAACTGCAAATATTTTAATTAATTCAAGATTACATCCCAATATTGTTTTCTCTCTCTCACTCTCTTAAACACATACATTCACACACACTTGCAAAATCTGAAAGCCATGTACTGCCCAATTCCATGAATTCTACTGTATTACAGTATAGAGTATGAATATGAAGTTTAAAATGCACAAAAAGCCTATGAAAAGATTATATTATGATGTTACAACTAAAAAAAGAAAACACAGTTGTGGAATTGAATCAGAGTGTATGAAAAGGTCACGATAAATTGTTTCCATGGTTGTCCTTTATTTGTAAGAGTATGAAGGTTTAAAAGCCAGTACGCAACGGCAGGAAATATTACAACTCATTTTTAAAAATAAAAAAAATTTTAAAGGTAATCTGAGTAATGAGTTGGTTAGAGTGTTTGATTTCTGTGAGCCATGATTATAAGTTGTAGTTTATACCATGTGACAGAACCACTTACAAGATACAGAACAGGAAGAATAGAACAAATTCATCCAACTTCTTAGTGGAGCATTCCAGTGTATATTTTATTGCAGGATATTTTCTACACACACACACGCACACATCAGCATACTTTTCATTTCAAAATTCACTGAAAAATCAAAAGAAATCTAAAAGAATCTCTATATGCTATTCATGCACCCCCACCCAGCTAATTCTACTATTCTGCCTTCCTTGTTTTGCTTTTCTTTTCTTAAAGAAATACAATTACACATGTAGTTTCTAATGTGCTATACTCTGATCCCATTCCACTTTCTGAAGATGCAATCGCATGCTTAAATTTGATGTTTATATCCTACGTTTTTACACTATTACTACAAATTTAAGTATTTAAAACTATACTGCATATCACTGCTACCAAGCTTTGTATAAATGGCATCATACCATCCATATCTTTTAAATAAATATACTACTACCTTCCTACAAAGATTTTGTTTTTGCTGAAGACTGTCAGTAATACACAACCCTCATTTTAAAAGCTATACAGTTTATCACAAAACTATGTCCCAATTTACCATTTCCTGTTGCTTAACATTTATATTGCTTTCAGTATTTTGCTACCAAAAATAAGATTTTTAAAAACATGTCTGAGTTCTTCTAGAGCATTTCAAGTCTAGGTATCTTCAACTTTACTAGGATATTGTCAAACGCTCCAACAAGAAGAATATGAAAAGTTCCCCTTTCTATACTTTCTTCATTTGAAAGTATATTTAAGAAAAACAGCTGCCATCTAGATGAAAATTTTAAAAATTTGTACATGATCAATTCCTTGTTTTCATCAAGTTTGTCTAACACAGGTATAACGAATGTTCCAAACAAACAGACCAGACTAAAATTTGGCCCAAGACACTTGTATAAAAATAAAGCTTTGATACTAGATTCTTCATCAGAGAATTAAGGAAAACACCAATACTTAACTATAACTTGTTACAGAAATGGTAAGATTCCCAAATAGACACTGAGCTTAGATAGATCCAAGATGACTAAAAGACACACACACACACACACACACACACACACACAGACACACACACACACACACAAATTCAAAAGATATGAATGATTTATTGGTGTGGAACAACACTCCACCATTTCATTTTTTACAATGCTTCTCACATGTGGTGTTCCCTCCAAAAAAGAAAAAAATCTCTTAGAGGTTGTAAAAACCACAAATTCCAAAGTCCCAACTCCAGAGGTTCTGATATAGCAAGTCCAGATAAATTCTTTATTTTAGGTTATTTTGGTACAGGTAGTCCATAGACATTAAGTGGTAATTAATAGAGGAAAAAGTGTTTTTATAGTAGGTAACAGTAATTAGGGTTACCTGTTAAATTACATCAATGTACTTAAAAAAAAAAAAAAGAAAAAGGAATCTCAATCTATGGTTGAATATGCTTGACTTCACAAGGCCAAAATAAGTTACAGGCTCATTTACTATTTCATATGAATAAGGTCATACTATGACAAAAGCTCTTTAGGTAGTAATACCAGAGGAGTATTGTTTCTATTTTGTAGTTTACTATGCTTGGTAAAAGAAAACATTAAGAGTAGGAGTGATCAGGAATGATTTTTAATGAAGATAAACAGGAAGAAACTATGGATGTCTTTTTAAAATAAAGAACCCAAAGTAAAAATAAAGGGCAAAATAAAATAGGAAGTAGGGACATAGAGCTTTCTCAAAGGAAAAGAGATCGAGATAGAGACGGGGTAGGAAGAAGAGGGAAAGAGGTTGAAAAAAGGAATTGGGGATGTGTTATGTACATGTACCGACTCTATACAAGGAATGTAAACATTATGTACTGCAAACATGTACACAAACCCAAAAATAAAGCAAAGGGATCAAGAGATGAGTAGATAGGGGAGGGAGGAAAGGCCATAGAAAAGGAATTAAGATACGTTATGTACATGAACGAATTTCTCACAAATAATGTAAACATTATGCACTACACACATGTACTAATAAAATTTAAAACTATTCTTAGTAATAAATAATCAGCAATAAAAAAAATAATGCTACTGATGCTAGGCGTATAATTCTAGCACTCTAGGAGGCAGAGGCAGAAGGGTTAAAGTCTGAGTCTAGCATGGGCAACTTAGTGACTCTGTCTCCACATAAAATTTTTTTAAAGGGTAGGGAATGTAGCTCAGTGTGAAGGCTTTGAGTTCAATCCTCAGTACTGGGGGAGGGGAAATGTTAGATTTAAAATTGGGATATTAAGTTTACACATTAAAACAAGAATATTATTTGTAGTTTCCCAACAGTTCTACAAATGAAATAAGAATAAAAGTGTAATATCCACTTTCTTGTAACTAAAATCTATTGGAATTATTTACATATAAGGAGAAAAATATGTGAACTTAGGTTATATAAATCTGTACAAATTCAAATTGTACAAATTGAGAACTTTTGTATATTATCTGAAATTATAAAGGCTCATTTCCAAAAGATTTAGAATGATCTGAAGTGACATTATTTTAATAATGAGAAACAGTAGGCATACTACTGTAATAGAGAAAATAGTTTAATAGTGAGAAAAAATAGGAGACATTTTCACTTGTGGCCTGCCTTGTTTTATTTACAGCACTGAATAGTACAGGATTTTAAAAATTATAGCAAAATCAACAGCCTTGTTTACATGAAGTTAAAAAAGTGAAGTTAAGGCCGGGGATTTAGCTCAGTGGTTTCGTCGCCTGCTATGCAAGTGCAAGGACCCAAGTTCGATCCCCAGTGCAAAGAAAAAAAGTGAAGTTAATATGGGCTCAGAATATGGCCAAAGGTGTGTGTGTGTGTGTGTGTGTGTGTGTGTGTGTGTGGGTTAAACTACTCTTGTATAGCCATAGTCAACATTACTTTTCTTTCCCAAATATGTATCCTGTTTTGTTTTTCATTTTTTGAGATAGGATTTCACTAAGTAGTTCAGGTTGGCTTTGTACTCACTATCTTGCCCAGGATGGTCTCGAACTAGTATCAGCAGCTAATCAGTAATAATTTTTTCAGTCTATCAGCTTAAAAGTGAAAAGCATGAAGCATGCCATTTATAATTCCACAAAATAATTTCCCATTCTAACAGGTAGAATTAACTAAATAAAAATCCAATGAATTAAAACTATAGATTATAGTAAAAAATAGCCTAAGAAATATAAGCACCTGCTATTTTCTTTATGCTACAGCGTGAAGAAAATACCTTTCTGTCAACGAAAGTGTCCTCCAAACTGTATGAGTAACTGACAGTTGGGGCTTTTAAACCTGGTCTGTAAAAACAGAGGGCTACAGGCTTCTTTGGCCACCATTACAGCATATTGATAGTATTCTAAAGAACAGCTGACAAGCAGTAACCATGCCCCTCTGCTCCCAGTTGTAAGGGACAAGAAAAAGAGAGGTGGTGGTAATATTTATTTATTCACTGTTACTGCTGCCCCTGCTTCTTAAGTAGCAAGCTAACAAAAGTATATGAAACAGAGGAAAAAAAAAAAAATGTTCTGCCCAACCTACTGACCAAGCCTGCTTATATCGCTATATGATAAAATTGTGATTTTTGTTTAAAAAGTGGGTGAACACAGAAGAAAAGACAAAATTAGTATTTTGGTTGGAAAGAGAACCTGCAATGTAGGCATAAAGGAAAAAAAATTAATGACACAATAACTGTCAGCTCCTAAGATTGAACTGCTCACTTATCAAAAGTTTCTGAGGAGTTTTAACCAGTTATAAGGGTGAATGCATAAAGAGGGTATCTTTTCTAGCTACTCTCCAGGGAATAAAGTGCTCAAATTCCAATCAAGAAATGAAATTAATATTTTGCTTATAAAATGCCCCTGGCTTCCTCCCAGGTCCCACACATCTAATCACAACCATATGTTTGACTTCAGACACTATTAGCAAAAGATTTAGCAAAAATCCCAACTATTAAAAAAACTTCCACTGCAATTTACCTTCTTTAAATGTGCAATACAGAGCTAAAAGCTTAGTAACCACACAGGATCAACTGATGAGTAACAGAAACAGAAATACTGACTGTTAAATTACTACCTTTAAATACAATGTAATGGTACTTAAAGACCTACAACTTTAAATGTAAGTCATGTTTAAATTTATTTAATTTTTAATTTTTTTGTTTTCTTTTGAGAGAGGCTCTTGCAATGTAGTTCAGGCTGGCCTGGAGCTCAGGGTGATTCTCCTGCCTCAACCTCTCTGGTGCTGGGATTAGAGACATGCACCACCATGCCCAGCTTTCATGTTTAAATTTAAATGCAAGCCACCATTCACCACTTAAGGAATTTTTGATTCAGAAAAATAAAAGTAGGAAAAATGTGAACATATTTTGACACATAAACTCATGCATAGGCTACAATTGGCAACTTAAACAGTAATACCTAGTTACAAAGCCTATTTTTTAAAAATAATGAAATTGTAGTAATATTTTAAAGTCAGATATTTTATAAAATAAAATACCAACTTTTTTATTTTTATCAAAATTGAAAAAGTATTTTTTTTTGCTTAGCAATTCAGTAACATGTTAAAAATCAGTATTTTTGAAGACCACAAGATAACTTTGCCCATATTTAGTATGAAAGCTATATTGTAGAAAAGATTAAGAATAATTACTAAAGAATTTTTTAAAATGTAGATATTCAGAAATAGCAATGGATTAATCCGCTTCAGAAATCACATTTAAAACATACTGCATGTTTGCCCTCCAAGTGATTCTAACCACGAAAACAGGAAAATAAAACTAACCCAAGTAATATATTAATGAAATATCAAGTGTGGTCTGCAGTGCTAAGAGAAATTCTACTTCAAAATATTTAATAAAAATTAAAAACCCTTGAAGTAATTAAATGTTACCTTTTGAAAAATACTGATCAGAAAACACTAATTCTGACACATTAGGACTAGAAAACACACACACATGCACAAAGTTGCTTCAAATAAACATTTTAAAATTTTTTATTAAAAGTTAATTGTATGTTATTTTAAAAATCTTCAGCAATATTCTAACCTCTATCAAAGAAAACTCCCATACTTTACAAATCTGCTTAAAATATGTTGTCCTTTTAATCTAGTATTATACATCAGTCAAATTAATGAAAAAAATTAAGTTCCTTCATTCAGATATATGTTAAATACCCTAAAGATAAGTGTTTTAATAAAATAGAAAGACAATATACTGTATTTTAAGGACAATTAAAGGTTTAATTAGATATAATCAGATTTGCAAATTTAGAAGTCAAAATTCTTACAAAAGTGCACCTTAAGGGTTGATTAAAAGGAACCAAATCAAACAAAACAATAAAAACCTTTATCAACCCTATGACAATAGTACATACTATTAATTAGGTTAATTTCACATTGTAAGAAATGACAAATATAAGAAAACAATAACTGTATTGATGCTTTTAAATATTTACTAAGTGAAATTTTTAGAAGTTTACAAGCTACTTCATAACTACAGAGGACAATGCATATGTTAAATATTTGTTTTCAAACAGTAAGTTTGTGGATACCCTCAGACATCATAAGTTATAAACTATAAATCAGGAACAACTCTGTGATTGTATATTTTTACTTACAATATAACTCATGGTGTTTCTTTTTCTTCATTTAACTCATTAAGGCCAAGTGAAAGATACCTGGATTGAAAGTGATAAAGTGAATCCAGATACTCAGATAACTATATTTTTCAATTTTCATCTTTAAACACTCTCTAACTTGGAAAACACTGATTAACTTGGGGAGAGGGTATTTCCATCCTATTCAAGATAAACTACTATCTTTACAACACTTTACAATGAAAGTTACGAAGATAGTCTATACTGTGTATTTATCTTAAAACAATCACCTTACAGAATGACACCAATAAAATAGTAACAGAACATCTATAAAGGTACCAGGTTTCTATTAAATTTTAACATTTTATTTAGCCTCAATTGGTAACAGACTCACATTCCTGGGTTGTCTAATAAATTGTTTAAAGTTAAAAGGAGTTCTACCATCATGATAATTATACTTCACTTTTAAGTCTAACTTAAAATTTTTCTTATAAAAACAAACCTTTGGGATTTTCCATATCTTAATATTTTTAGATAAAGATTTTACAGAAAAATTAGTCTTATATTTTAGCAATTCTCTAAGAAATATCTTTAAAAAATATTACCATTAATACTTCACTGTGAAAGAATTAACTGGCTATACTTAGTAAAATTGTTCAACATTCATTTTCATTATATCAGATTGTCATTTAGAAAACAAAAATTATAGTAGCTAAATACCTACTGAAAATTTCAAGTGAAACTATAATAAAAAAAATGCCAGAAAAATGATTCTGTGAAGTATTTTGGAGGTTAAGACAATAAAAGTTATTGGTTTTTCAGGGATTCTACAAGTTTATTATTGAAGAGCTAGCAACTTTTGATATGAACAAGTTGAATGTTTTTAATCAGAGTATCTATGAGTAAGACATTAGTTTCTGCTTCAGAAAGTGGGTTTTTCAGTTTCAACCAAATTGGCACTTTTGGTTAGGACACCACTTGTAATGCTTTATATTCTCTTAGAATTTTCTCAATCTTATCTTTGTAGACTCTACCTACCTCTCTCTACCTGTCAAATAAACAAAAACCAAATTCCTTTTGATTTAAATCCTTCATTTTATAAAATGAAGTCCACTATATATGTAATTATTTTACATAGCACATTGTGATAACATCCTTAAGGGAAAAAAAGAGAAAAAATTATTATACAGTAAGTATATACTCTTGGGAATAAATTTGTTCAGTTGGAGTTGATGTAATGCAATTTGTGATCAACTGTATTAAAAAAAACCTAGTTTTAATAAGCAAGACAGCTCAGTTTTGACCACTTCACAGGATAATTTATTTTAATTAATTTTTTACTTAGTGATTTTAGTTCACCTAAGTTTCAGCATTACCAATTGTCAAGACCAGTTCTGCTGCAAAGATATAAAGTTATATGCATTTAAAATTCATTAGTATACCTTAATCTCCTAATCATGTTCCAACGCATGTGAGTATTCAATCAAAGAAGTTTGGTTGTTTTCCAGAATTGGCTCTCTTAAAGGTCAAAACCTGCAATAAAAATGTCATGTATTATAGCATGAAGACACTCAACAGATTTGTCTCCTGCAGTTCCACAGCTGATCCCTGAACACAGAAGTAGTCTACAAAATGCCCCCAATGATGCCAATGCTCAAAGAAGCCCTAACAGTGAAAATAATGTTTCAAAAATAGAAATAACTTAATGAGGAACACCTGTGATATGCTTTGTCATCCGAAGCCTCTTCACACAAATCAGAATTTGTTTCTGCTTTCATTTCTCTTTAGGGCATTTGTTTTCAAAGCAGCATGGATGCATGTATGAAGGTAGAGAACCAGCAGAAGGGACTTTAAAAAGAATCAGATTATAGTTTGTGCTCTAAAACTCAAAGTCCACAAAGCTTAAAAAATTACTCAAGGGATAGGGACAAAATTTAACTACATTTTCCCTCAAATTATCAAATGAATTAATGATAACAGAACTTACCATTATTTTCAACTTTAATTTTTTACCAAGCCTGAGTGAATATTTGGACATTTCCAAGTATTTTAACACATTACAGTTGTAACATCAAAATTTCAGATTTTTTAAAATAATTAAAATATTTACAGATAACTAGTGGATAGCTACTGAACCAAATAGTTTTTTAACGTTTCCAAGTGGAGGTGAGATTTGAGTAGATAAGTGTTTTGTTTTTATATACTTCATCTTTCTGAATCTTAATGATTTAGTAGCAATTAACTATATAAAAATAATAAATTACCAAGGTTTATTTTTTAACCAAGGTTTAAATTACACAGTGCTCTGAGTTTTCCACTTTTATTTAAGAACGGCTTAGGAAAACAAACAACAACAAAAAAATCAAAACCCAAAACCCTTTTATTCCCAACTCAAATATTTGAGCTTAATGACAAAAACCACACAATCATGTATCTCACAAATACCATTTCAAATAGCATAATTTTTTTAAAAATTAAAAGTTTTCTACATTTTGAGCACACTGAAAATTAAGGTATATTGTTTAAAAATACAGAAAAAATCCTAAATGTTAAATTTTTAATGTAGCAGTGTAAGTTCTTAAACAGTAGGGAAACAAAAAAAACGCTACATAATGACAAAAGAGGTCCGGATATAAATAAGAAAAATATTAAACTAAATGGGTATGATAAACATGTGGTATTAAAAGGCCTTCAGACAGTAAAACTCTAATCACAGCTTATTATTAATATTTAGAAACCACTACAAGTCTTTCTAATGCAAACATTCTCTAGTGAAAATAAGATGGATTAAACAAAAGTGTATTAAACTTCTTATGACTAAAGTATTAAGAAAAAAATCAAAATATGTATTTAGTGTCAATTCCATTATTTTGTGTTTCTTAAAAGGAAGACACTTAAAAACATCTTTAATACTACTAGAAAAACACCAAAAGTGAAACAAGCAAACACTATGGGGTAAAAAAAAAGTCATTTTTCTACCAGAAAGCACTATTTATAGATCTACAGTCTTTTGCACATACAATCAGGTTGTTACACATATTAGTAATATGCTATTCTAAATATGATGTTATTAGCCTAACAATCTCCATTTTAATGTAACGGCTGTCACTTTATCTTCTTTTCAACATTATTCGAAATAAAGTAGTATTTGATTACTGATTTTCTTTGGCCTCATGAGATTTGGGACAACAAAATTTCAGCAATCACAGTTTTAGACTTCTAATTATGTGCCAAAATTAGCTGTAAAGCACAGTGTTTCTAAGTTTGCTCAGTTTGAAAAAAAAAAAAAGAAACGAGACAAAACTACACATATATTCTGACAATCCTAACATGTGTGTTCTAGTTATAATCAGACTAATCTTTCTCCCAAAAAGGGTAAAAAAGAAATCAATGTGAAGTTGTCACTAAACAAAAGGAAAAAAGGAAGACAAGAAACCATTTTAAGTCAGTAATAGTTTAAGAATACAACTGACTTTTTCAAAACTAAATTTACAATCCAATTGGTGAAAGCTTATGTGTCATAGAAGAAATAGCTAATATGGTCTCTGGTGATTTTTTTTTCTTTTTGTAAACTCAACCAACTGACGGATATTTCATAATTAAAATATTTTGTGACATTCTGAATAGTTACTAGGAACCAATAAATAGAAATAAAAATTTACATATGCCTTCATAAAACAAAACCAAAAATGTAGTACACAAAACAAGGAATCCAGAATGCGAAAGCTACTCTGAAATTTTCATCCTTAGATGTGGTTCTTGATAAACATTAAAACTGATATTAATCTGATTAGAAAATACACAGTATTATATACAAACACTCGAGGCTACATTTTGGAAATATACAATGAAGACCAGTCAACAGCATTAAAAAAAGTCTAAAATTAGACTTTTACTTGGATTTAACAAAAAAACAGCTGTAAGGCCTAATGAAATATTATAAGTCTGATACCTTTTCTTGTTCCCTCTCCCCACAGTATGTAAATCTAGCTTTAAAGAAAAGATGAACTACTGTAGCAGCATCATTCCCCACCATTGTTTTCCTGTAGTAATGACTTTCTCGGTCCTTACAATAGAGCAGAAAACAAGTTAGAACTACTGTATCAATTTCTATAGAGAAACACAGATAACTAACCGCATATAAACATTAAAAAAATTTATCCTTTGGACTAAAACCTACATGTTTGCAAGTACAACACCAAAATCTTCCTTTATTTACCCAGCATCACATAATAGGGAAAATATTTTGAATGGTGTAGATTTTATTTGGGTGATAGTGTGTTCAAAACCTTTAAGTATCTTAAGGGAATTCAACACTTCTTTCAAACTGTGCCTTATTAAACAAAATAATCTTCACCCATCACCCATAAACTAAAGCTCTAAAAAAGTACACTTAACCAGTCCAGAGGAATCCAAAGTTTCCCCCTACCCGTAAACACTCTCCCAGTCACACAAGGGAATGAAAATTAAAATACAAAAACAAAGGCCAATCATAAAAATCAAGCCCCACTATTCCTGGTACTCTAGGTATAAAGACATTTAAAACAGAAATGAGATATCCTACAAATTTCATTACATCAAATTTTGGAGGATAGGCAGCACCTCTTAGAAAATTTTCAAGAAATGATCGAAAACAGAGCTTTGAAAAAAAGGTAATGAATACGGGTTCAATGATCACAATTATTGTTATGAACACAATACAAAACAGCATAATTTATACTCAACTATACTGCTTATTTATATAAATTTACAGTCCTATAGAGTTTGTAAGTCTTAGATGTTTTTATATGAACATTTTCTTACAATGTGTATTTGACTTAATATAAAATACACTTTCAAAATTTCAATTACTATTCATAAAAGGATATATATTCTTGTGAAATTTAAAATTTTTCTAAAGCAGCAACAGTTGTTAGCACAGTTGTTAGTTTACTGTCTTTTCTCTAAAAACCACACCCGCCTCATATCAAGACGCAATTAAATGGAATGACAAGCTTGATAATATATTGATGGCTGTCTCAAGCAACAATAAACAAAAATCAATTGAAAACCAACCAAATAAAACACATGCACTGAGGTATAAGATATATTTTTTTATCAAAGGAATGCAATCACATATACTATGCACCTGTTCATACTTACTTGTTCTATTAGCTAAATTAAACATAAGTCTTGCAAATTAAAATTTAAACTCCACTGCAATGACTGAATTAAGGAAAATTCTAAAAATATATGCAATTTTATGGAGCATGTGGAAAAAATGATTTAGCATTAAGAAAATTAAAGTTTCTTTTCATCAAAATAACTCTCCAGTCATCTGCATTCAGCAAATACATGTAGTTTAAGATGGAAATTTTTTATCTAAGGAAAAAAAACACCCTAAATCCTTCACTTAGTTTTTAACCAATAGGAACACAGCAAATACATAGGTTTTGTAATTTCAGCCAGCAGAAATACAACTTTGGGAAAACAGCCCCTTCAGTTTTACTTTTAATATACATTTCAGAACCATCCGAAAGTCCCCTATGGAAGGAAAAAAACCTATTAAACACTAACTTTTCTTTAACTCCCTGTCTTAACGTTTTGTACCTATTTCTGTGGTTCTTCTACTAATAATACAATTTTACGGTAGGTCGAGAAAAATAATCTAGCGTTTAACATTCAACACCCCCCCAGTCCCGCTTCCTTCCAGCCAATCAGTAGGTAAAGAAGTCCAGGATTTAGAGCGCTGCGTTAGATACAATTTGAAAAACATTACATTTCGTTCTCCTATTCTCCTCCGGAAAAGATACTGAGTGAGGGTGGGTCCCCCAGTCTTCATGGAAATATACGAAATTAATCGTTGTATTGCTTTCAGAGTTAAACTCCATAGGCTGACAGTCCTAAAGAGCGTGTCACTGCTGTTCCCAGGAAGCGTTATTCCTCTTTGCGAATTGAATAGCTGCTGCAAAAAGCATCTCCACGATATTTTCAATGCAGAGCCGTGCGCCCCACACGCAAAACATCCCACCATCGAAGAGTTAATCTAGTGGTGCCTTCAGCGCAGAAAAGGTATTCGATATGTAATGAACGCTTAAAATGGGATTTTTATAAATGCTATTATTACCCATGAAGTATTACCGTTAAAGCCGTCACTAGCTCCCTTTATTCATAAGCTGAGACTAACAGTTGATAAACACCAACAGCTAAGAAAAAAAAATCACTAACGGAAAAGACAATTCCTCTTTTTTCTCTCCGCCTCAGCGTCAAGAGTTCTCAAGAAAAGGTGGGGCTATCAAAATTACCAGTAAAGTTGTCCTAAAAGACTTTTCTGGAGGCAAACATCAATAGTTTCACAGATTGCTTTCTTTCTTCGAGACAAGTTTCAAGGTTTCGATCAGACAAGAAAATAGTTAGCTCAAAGCCCCATCTTTTATCTCACCCTGAACACCCCTCCCCCTCCGAAAGGACAACGCCGGGAAGGCTAAGGACAAATCTCGAACAAGAAGCGAAAGTCCAGCATCTTTCCTAGGAGCCCGCTACCACCTCAAAAGCCTGTCCCCGCCCCACGCAGCCAGCTAGGAAGCGCCAGGAGTGGCCGGTCCTATTCCCACCTAAAAAGACGCACCGAGACGAGGCGCCCAGGGAGGACAGCAGGCATGCGAAACACTTTCCTGGGGCCCTCGAGAAGCAGAGTCAAAGGTAGATGGCTGGGTGCCTGGGGTGGGGGAGGACTAACTCCGACCGGAGGCACCCGTTACTCCGGGTCCCTGAATTTTCCATCCACTTAAGTTTCTTATCAAAAGAAGACGGCCATCCGAGGGTCGGGAAAACTGCAAAGGCAGCTCAGTTCGGAAATGGGGGGAAATGTGCGTTCCTCTCTCCTGTCAGGGCGCCTGGGCCCAGCGGAGACCCCGCCGCGTCCCAGCCTTGGGCTGGGGGTCTTATTGACAGATCCGCTGGTAGGCGGCGGCTTGGCTGCAGCCTTCTTCGTCCCGCTCAAAACTGTAGCTCCCCTCCCCCCGCCCCCGTCCCTCGGCGCTCGCGCCACATCGGGCCCACCGCCGCTCATTCGCAGACGGCCAAGTTATCCCCTACCCTATCTCTAGGGAATTTTTGTGATTAAGTGGGGGCGGGCCCAGCGCCCACTCCCTGTACCCCATCACTGCCACCTTCCGAGTACCGCTCTGCTACTTCTATAGGTTCTTACCGACTGCGCCAACGCTGGCCAAGTTCCGCGGCCTGCTCTTTCCTGTAAGTTATTTTTGGTGATTTTTTTAGTGATTTTTCGGCGTGGTCTTAGTGGTGCTATACTCTCGGACAGGTTATCCCGTCTCTCCCGCTAGATTGATGAGATCAGGCATCACTCGAAAATGGCGCCGAAAGCGCTGAGGCTCCTCATTCAAATTCGTTAGAGCCAACCCCGCCGCCCTGGAGCATGCCGGGAACGCGGGCTGCTTCCACAGCTGTCAATACCGCCTCTTAACCCCCACCCTCTTGCTGTCCCTGCGTTTACGCATGCGCAGACCCACCCGCCATGCCTTGCACATGCGCAGAATCATGGCTGTTCACTTCTTTGGCAGTTCACTTGCCCATTTTCTTGCGCGTGCGTGCCGCGTCTTTGTACAGCGGTGAAGGTAAACTTCAGCTGCGGGCTGGCAAATCCACAGAAACCTATTCGGCGACAGGCATTTAATCTGCAATTGGAGGTAAACAAAATTGGAGTCCAGTTCAGGTGAAAAGAAAAAAACGTTTTACAAATCTCCAATCAGCCGAATGTGGCTCTGAGACCCTGTATGTGGACACAACCCTCCAGTGTATAGAGCTCTTGCCGATCGCCAGCGCTTAACAGAAGCTATCCCACTTAGCCGCGTAACAATTTTTTTTTTTTTTTGGACAGGGTTTCACTCTGTAGTTCAGGCTGGCCTTGGACTCACAGTGATCCTCCTAGCTCAGCCTCCCGAGTGCTGGGATTACAGGCGTGCGCCACCACGCCTGGCTCAAGCAGAGGAACAATTTACACGAGGTAGGAACTATGGTATTATTCTCGGTTTCAAGACCAGAAAGCCAATGCTCAGAGAAAGTAATTTGCCTCACAGAGTACAGGTACCAAATGCGTGGCGAAGTCCACATCCGTTATATTCCGATGCCCGGGCTACTTGCACCAAGCTGTACGCCCCAACCTTAGCAAACACAGGAGGTGTGGTTATCCCCTTCCCTCCACGGCGCTCGCGCGCCCTTGCCTAGAGTTAAAGATTATTAAAGTTTGCTGGAGCCCTTCTCGGTCCTTGGCTGCCTGTTACAAGTACTAGTCCGGAGACAGAAATAGGCAATCTGTAAGAGTCACTTCGGGTGATTCTTTTAAAAATAGCGTGGTACATGTGTAAATACCGAATAGTTTCTCTGGTGTGAGAAACTGAAAGTGTAAATAAGGACTAAATGTATAATAGGTCATGTGAAATAGGAAGAAAAGAGGCAAAGGGGAAGGGGAAGTGGGAGGGCTAGGGGAAAGGATAGAAGGGAATGGGATTAATATGAGAAAATGGAAAAATAGGAACAAAATCTTTGTAAATAGGGAGGACTGGAGGGCTTGAAGGGAGGGCTGGGCAAGGGTGAAAAATAAGAACCAAGAGAGACTATGTAGAGGTGCAAATTTCCAATGATGAATGTCATTATATTGTATACCTAAAATGTACCAATGATTAGAATGAATAATCGATAATGTAAAATAGGAAGAAAAGGTCCAAAGGGGTTGGGGTAGTGGGAGGGTCAGGGGAAAGGAAAAATGCTGAGAAATGGAAAAAATGGAAATAAAGTCTTTGTAAATAGGGAAGGGTGGAGGGCGTGAAGGGAGGGTAGGAATGGGGAAAAAATAAGAACCAAGATGCATTATGTAAAGGTACAATTCCCAATGAGAAATGTAATTGTGTTGTATACCTACAATGTACCAATAAAAGAATTTAATACAAAAAAAATAAATAAAAAATAAAAAATAAAAATGGCTTGGTAAATTAGTTACTGAATCCAGCAAAGACGGGTTTCCGTTATGCTACGCACTAAAAAAGTACAGTAGTGGTAACAGCCACCACGTAGTGTATAGGGCACTGTGCTAAATAAATACTTTGTGGATTTTATATGTTTATTGCCCGTAACTGTCCTATATAGTCGGTATTATCTTCATTTTACAGATAATAACAACTGATGCTCGGAGTATGAAACCTGCCCCAAAGTCCTAGGACAAACCTTTGTCCATCTTGAAAAACTGGGCGCTAGAATAGGACAATAAATAATGTGTCAGATTTTTCCCCTCTTGTATGGGGATTGAACCTAGGGCCTTCACACTGATCTATGACTCCCCTCCCCAACACACACATTCACTGAGCTATATCCCTAGGCAAATCGCTTTCCCCCTTTAAATTTTGATACAGGATCTTTAAAAATTCCCCAGACAGTATTCAAATTTGCCAGTCTCACTAAGTCGCTAAATTGCCCAGGCTGAGGTTAAATCTCCTGCCACAGCCTTCAAAGAATTCTGGGCTTACAGGCATGTGCCACCACACCTGGCTAAATTTTATCAACATTTTAACACCTTTCTTTAAAGACCTCTTAATCATTTATTTGCTTGGGAGACTTACTCTTCAAGATTTGTGATTGACTACTTTTTTCTTAAGCCCAAAGTGCATTTTCTTAGGAATCCAACAGTTTAAAATCTTATTATGTACCAGTTTCTGTTATAAAACAATTTATAATGAACTACAACTGTTTGAGTATAAAAATATATCCCATCATTTTGAGGGTTAAGTAAAACAATGAATATGGAAAGTTCCTGAAGTACTAAGAAATAAGGAAATGGGAGAAAGCTGCCATGGTTTGCATTATTGAGGTACAATTGGAAAAGAAATGGATGCTAGCACTTTGAGATTGTCAGAAGTAACATGGCAGAGTAGTATATGTGTTTTAAATCTCCATGGCACTTTTGCACTGTTCAAGTGGGTAGACTGGAAGAAAATGGCCTGGGTATGAATCCCTGCTCTACTAACTTGCTAGGTGTATGACTTTAGGTGATACTTTATCAGTTGGACCTTTTGTTTGAAAAGGAGTAATAGTAGCTCAGTGGATAGTTTTAAGCACGTAAGTGAGGTGATATGTTAAAGGCCCCTCCCCATTTCTGTTACTGGGGATCAAACCTAAGCATGCTTTACCACTGAGCTACATCTCAGCCCTGTTTGAGACTAGGTTCTTGCTAAACTGCCTAAACAGTGGTCTTCCTGCTTCAGCCTCCTGAGTAGCTGGGGTTGGACTTACAGAGAGGTGCCATCATTTCTGGTTTACTTAAAGGCCTTTTAACAATGCTTGGTATATTAGTAAATATTAGCTATTTTTGTGAGTCATTAACACTGACCTTTAAAATGCCTTAATGGGTATTTTCAAACTTAAGTCAGTGCCAGTAGGACTTAGCATTCTTGTTCAAGGACCCCTTAAAATGATACATAATCTTGACAAATGATTTTTGATAGATATGAGTAATGCTTCTTGTCAGGTGAGTACAGATGTTAATTCTTCTTACCATTTCATAAGGTATGACATATGGAAATGGAATAGTTTTCTTTTTCTGCTTATTAAAGAAAAAATTCCAGACCAGTTGAAAATACAAGTAAAAATTGTCCATATGTCTAACACTTAGATATAATTACTTATTCTTTGTACTTAAAAAATATAATATACCTTTTGGGAGAATCTGGAAGTCTAGATACATAGTATGTTTGGGGAATTTATTTGCAAGATTGTGCTAGAACTTTATGAATAGACAGATAACACAGCCTGGTATCCTCACTGTAGAATTCTTGATAACAGTCCTCTTATAGATAAATCCTGTCAAGAAAATTGTAAAGTGATGAAGATGTTGATAAGTAATATTTATTGAATTCCTATTATGTGTCAAGCACTGTGCTAAGCATGCACATGTATTTTCATATTGAGTCCTTATATAACTAGTGAAGTGTGTGCAATTATCTCCATTTTCCATAGGCTGAAATTTATATGGAGGTCTCTTTTAGAAGATTTGTCTGATTTTGTTTAAAATATTATTTAGTGAAGCAAAAAACTTTTGTTGACGTATCTTTATTTGCTCAAATGAGAGAAAACAAAATCAAGTAATATAGTTCATGTGTCTGAACAAAAATCCAATTGGAAAAAATGAGTTTTCAAAAATGAAGAATTTTATGTTAGACCACAAGGGGGTGTAAATTCCTGAATTACATTTAAAAGAAAAAACAGAAAAAGTGCTTTTACTTTGGACTGTAAAACTCATGGGTTAAAAACTAGTAAGAATACCTGCACAGAACTTTAAAACTCCATAAAGTGATGTATTTTATGAGAAGAACTCAATTATTTACATACTCAATTAGGGCATACAGTTTTTAGCTTGCTTTCTTCACTATAGCAGTACAGTTAATTATCTGTTTCCTACCCTTTTCTACCCACTCAGTTTGTGTCTCTGGATACTCCTCCTTATTTGTCATAAGAATCCAACTTGGGACCGGGGATTTAGGTCAGTGGTTTCTCAGCCTGCTGCGCAAGCGCAAGGACCAGAGTTCGATCCCTGGTACCAAAAAAAAAAAAAGAATCCAACTAAAGTCATAATTTAAGATCTCGGCTTTATGTTTGCAAAGTGGAAAGCAATCACCAGCAAATGAATGGGAAATATGGGTAATGTGGAAAATAGAGGTCTTTAATTTCAATGCTTTTTCCCCCCCTCCTGCTGTTTCTGAGTAACTTAAAACTGATGGAGAATGTTGGCTTCAACATAGTAACTTATTTGGAAAGCTGTAGGTATGTGCATCTTTCAAAAAAGAATGTAGGCTCTTAAAGAAGAAAAAATTCTAAAAAGTAACTTGAAAACAGTATACATTAATGAATATTTTAAAAGCAGTTGTTTAGCAGGGTTTTCTTTTTTGTTTTCTGGTACTGGGACTCAAACTCAGGACCTCGTGCTTGCCTGGCAGGCAGGGAGCCACTGAGCTAAATCCCACTGTGTAGCAGGGTTTTCAAATTTTATTTTCCTGTTGGTCTTCTCTGAGGTGGAGTTAACCTTTTCAAACTTTTGAATTGGAAATCATTTAAATTTGCAAAAGGTTTAGAAATAAAAAAAGACCAGAGAACAAACCTTGTCATTTGCTTGCTCTTGTGTGTGGATGAGTTCTCTTTTATATATGTTATTTTATATAACATTTTTTTCCTGAACTATTTTCAGTTACGCTGTAGATCCTAAACACCTGAGTGTATTTTGTGTCAACTTCCTAAGTTTACATAGAAATAATACTTTATCATCCATACTCCAATATGATGGGTTGATCCTTGCCACATATCTATCTCTCCCCCATCCCCTGTAGGATCCAATCTTGGTGTAGATAATGAATACTTAATTGTCACATCTCTTTAGCTTCCTGTACTTTGGGAAATTTCCAGTCTTTTATGACTTTGACATATTTGAATACAGCTTCTCCTCTCATTCTCCTTAATAGAACATTTCTTGTTTTGTGTTTGTCTGATGTTTCCTCATTAGACTGAAGTTATGCATTCTAAACTGGACTATTATTGCACAGGTGATGTTGCTTCTTACATCTGGAAGCACATGATATCCATCTGTTTCTCACTGATTATCGTAATTTAGATCATGTGGTTAATATGTGGCCCGAAATTACCACTGAATAGTTACTGTCTTGTTTTTTCTGTTCCTGGCAATAAATAAGCAATTTGTGGGGAGGCGTTAGATGTTATATCCTCATTAAAATTTCCCTTTATAGTTAGCATACATTATTGCTAACTGTAATATGATGGGTTGCTAAATGAACAAATCTAGTATTCCGCTCTACATTTTCAGCCCACAGCATTCTACTCCAGGTGGAGCCTGTTTTTTTTTTCTTCTATTTCTTGTCCACATGAACTTTTTGGGTACATATTTTAATACATAATGATTACATTCATTGTGGGGAGTTGGTACATGTATATGAGATGTCTTAATTCTTTTTTCATCCTTTTCTCCCCTCTTCCTTACCACCCCATCTCTTAGATCTCGTCTCATATATATAGTTGTACATGTTTGTAGTATATAATGATCATGTTCCTTGTAGGGACTTGGTACATGTACATATCACAATTCCCTTTAATATTATTTCCTTCCCCTCTTCCCTTCATCCTGTATGCTAAAGATCTATCTTAATATTTCCTATTGTCTTCCTTTTATTTTGCTCTTCATTTATAGTCTGGGTTTTTCATATAAGAGAAATCATGTGATAATTAAGCTTGTGTGTCTGATTTATTTCACCTAATATTATGATTTCAGGGCACATTCATTTTCCTACAAATGAGTCAAGTTTATCCTTTGTGGCAGAGTAGTAACTGTGTATAAATACCACATTTTCTTTAACCATTAATCTGTTGATGGCCATATAGGCCACTTGCAAGATTTAACTATTGTAAATTGTGCTGCTATAAACATGGTTATGCATATATCACTGTAATATGATATCTTTAACTCTTTCGGGAAGATACCTAGAAAGCCAATAGCTGGTTGAATGGATTTCTAGTTTAATTTTGGGGGGGAATCTCCAAAAAATTGATTTCCATAGTGGTTGTACTAGTTTATACTACCACCGCAGCCTCACATTTGATTTCTTGATGATAACCGTTCTTTCTGGAATGAGACGGAAGCTCAGTATTGTTTTAATTTGTATTTCTCAAATGACCAGCGATACTGAACATTTTTTCATGATCTTACTGGCCATTTGTATTTCTGAGAAGACATGAACTTATGAATTCCCTAGTCTTTGTGCTTATTCTTTTTTGTGCCATCTGTAAGTATTTATATAGGTATTCAATTCTATTCTGAACCAATTCAGGGTAAGTTACATATGGGCTTTTATCTCTACATATTTAAGTGTATTTAATTATTTTGATGTTCACATTATTTAGTTAGAAAAAGCCCTTTTTCCTGTGGCTTTGTGATATACCCACATCATTTTTAAAGAGCACTTTCTTTTGGTAAAATAAGATGGTCCATATTTAATCTTGTATTTTTAGAATTAGCCTTTTTTTATAAAAAGCCCTATTTCCTGTTTGTGGAAAATGATATCATAGAACAAGGCTAAATGTGCTCATTGCTACTGTTTTTGCTTATGAGACCTTTCAGCAGACAGAGCTAAGAAATACATGCATGTATATATCATGCATACATAAATATATATAATCTGTTAGTGATATGGATTTAATCTTAAATTGTTTTAATTATGTTTGAGAAGATATAGCAACATTGATAATTTCAGAATAAAGGAAATGAAATCATAACCCACACAAACAACTCATACAATTTTTATGTTCCCTTTTAGTCAATGAAGCATCATAATTTTGTAGAATCACGGAGTGACAGTTTTCTTCATCTTTTTTCACTTAACATGTCCTGTGTCTGAATTACAGTATTTTCACAATCTTCATTCTAAATTGCTCTGCTTTACATATCATTTAGCAGATTCTACCATTCTTCTATTCCTGGACATTTAGGTTGTTTCCAATTTTTTGCTACAATAACTGATTTAGAAGCAAACATTTTTTTATGCATATACCTCTCTAATTTAGTTTCTTTTTTTTTTTTTTTGTGGTACTGGGGATCGAACTCGGGTCCTTAGCTTGCGAGGCAGGCGGTGGAACCACTGGGCTAAATCCCCAGCCCCTCTAATTTAGTTTCTGACGGACGGATTAACTGGAAGATTTTCCAGAAGTGGAAATACTGTATCCTCAATGGTTTGTGTGTTTCTATGGGTTTTCATATGAATTGTCACACAGAATTAATGAAACATTTACTACAGTCCATAACAAAATTTGAGTACAGAAATGAAAAATATGTAATCTCTTTTTGCAAGGAGCTGAATATCTCATTAAAGATAAATTTTCTAAAAAATTATGCTGTGGGGCCAGGGATTTAGCTCAGTGGCACCACACCTGCCTCACAAGCCCAAGGTCCTGAGTTCAATCCCTGGTACCCCCCACCCCCAAAATGCTGTGACAAATACAGAAGATGACTGTTTAACCCAAGTTAGGAATAAGTACCTCAAGAAGCTTTTTGAGAGGAAGTGACAATTGAAATGGTCTTGAAGGACACCTTGATAGAGCCTTATATGATTGGCACAAGTTATCCTAGTTTAGGAGAGTAGAAATAGGCTATAGAAAGCATTTTAAACAGAACCAGTAGAATGTAAGAAAACAGAAAAGTTAGAAGAACCTGGCACATTTAACAAAATCAGGTGGTTTGCTGTGATTTTTGTAGCCTTGTAGTTTGATGTTATTTGTAGCCTAGGTGTCTTTGGAGGATTGAGAAAGGTCAGCCTGCTCAAGTGGACAGAGGTCAAATCATGAAAGGCCTTTCATGCCACCTTTGTATTGATGAAAATGCAATTTTATCTTAAACCAATAATAATATTATATTTATTTTTTAGAAATTTAGTGAGAGTTATGAGAAAACTGATCAGAAAATATGAGAGAGGTGGTAGGGAATCCTTCAGAGGCTAGTAGCAATAATAGTGAAATGAAGTACAAAAGAGATTGGATTTATTTACTCATGTAAGTATTCCCATGTAACTATTTAGGACCTACTGTGTGCCATGTATATTGTAACCTTTGCTAGGCCCTGAGCAAAAAGGGGTAAGCAAAACAACCACAGTTTCTCTCATGGTCTAGTCTAGTGAGAGAAATAAGTATTAAATTAATAATCAGACCAATTAAAAACAATGATAAGTAACCAAAGTACAGGGTACTGTGAAAGCATATAGAGACTAACACTGGAGATTTAAGGTTTTCCTAAGGTGGGACGGTTGAGGAAAGACTTAAAAGATGGAATTAGCTAGGCCTAGAAAGGAGGAAGACCATTCCAGGCAAAGGAAGAGGCCATACATATTAATGTCTTGAGAAGAAAGGGCCAGGAAGTTCAGTGGTCACATGGCTGGAACAGAGTGAGAAAGGATGGAGAAAGTTGGAAAGTAAAACTGTAACAGGTTTAGGATTCTTTGGACAGGAAAAACGAGGTATAGAGTATGACTTCTAGGTTTTAGGTGCAGATAACTCAGTGGTAGTTGGTACCATTTCATGAGATAGGGAAAATAGAAGAACAGGTCTTAGTTAATTTTGATATGTGACATGTTTCCTTCCACTCCCATTAGTGACAACTACAGATTGGAATTAGACTTGAATTAGAGGTCTGGAATTTAGGGAAAGGTCTGGTTTCCATGTTATTTAGTAGTTGACTGATTATAGATGATTAAACTATGGGTTTCAGTGAGATCACTAAAAAGGGCATGTAGAATGATAAAAAGCTTTGTTTGGTGGCCACATAAATATTTTAAAAATGTACACACAGGAAAAAATTCACTATAAATAGTAAAACCCATAAGAAAATTTAAAAAATATTTCTACTATATAAAGCAGATAAAGGGCTAATAGCCACAACATATAAACAGATCTAAGAAAAAAGAATGGCTCTGTATATAGTTAACAAAGGAAAAAATTATGAAACATTGTATCTAAATTATATCTAAAGATACAATTTCAAAGTGAATGTAAAAAAGAGATACATGTTTTTACCATTCCATATCATTGTTACTTAATTTCTCTTTAAAATTAAAAGTTGAAAGTAAAAACCAACAAAAAAAGTTGAAGACATATATTGGTGAGATTAAAGGGTACTTATATTTATCAGGCTGATGGACCACATAATTCTTACATGTGTATTTTTAAAGCATTTGCTTCTCTTATCTCATAAATAATTAGATTCCATTTATTAGTGTGATTTTAGTGCTGTGACCATGGTCACAGAATTAAAATAGATGGAGAATTCAACTGGATGATCTTAGAGTATCCAAAGATATGCAAAACCAACTAGGTAGTAATGGAAATTAGCTACAATCTTAGTGATAAGTGCAAAAATTAGGTTATTTGTGACTTGAATCTGGGAGATATATCTGTATGATCACCCCATTTAGGATCTCTGATAATTCAATGCCTGGGATGCAACTGGAAAATCTTAAACCAATCAATAATATTCTAAGTTGCTTTGGATGACATAGTTTTTCCTAGAGGTTTATAGTTTTTTAACTTCAGGCATATATAAAATTAAAATTCTGAACTGTTTTAATAAACCAAGCCTATATTATTATCATTTTAATACTAGGTTTAAAAATGATTGGTGTATTTTAAATTATTATAGTGTTCAAGAAAATTGGACCTATCACAGTATATGTTAAGATTAGCCTTAAAGGGTAAAAAATATTACTGCTGGTGAAGAGTATCTGGGCATTTAAAAGAAAAGATTATAAGTTTATTATATTTAAAAAGTTTAAGTACTCAGATTTATTAGTCAAGCATTAAGTACTTAATAGAATTTATAAACGTCTAAATGCAGTTTGAAAACTTAAAAAGTTCTCTTGAAAGTGATTGCTGTTAAAATTATGAAAGTCAAGGAAGAAGTAAATTTTAAAAATGTTTAGGATGTTTTTGTTTTTCGTGAGCAACAATGCTGGGGATTGAACACAAGGCCTTTTGCATGCTAGGCATGTGCTCTACCATTGAGCTATACCCCCAGCCCTAATTCCTAATTTTGACAAAAAATTTAAATGATCCCTGAGTAGTCTTTTCTCAGACAAAACAATAACAACAAAACCAAAACAAAACAGAAATAGAAACAAGAATACAACAACAAAGAACTTCAACCACTTCTCTCTCTTTTTTTTTTTGGTATCAGGGATCGAACTGGGGTCCTTGTGTTTGCACAGCAGGCGGTGAAACCACTGAGCTAAATCTCCAGCCCTCAACCACTTCTCTTTGATGGTATTCTTATAAGGACTGGTGGCAACATGTAAATTCAAATAGCTTTTTTGGAAAATAATCTCAATTTTAAAAATCTTGTTTAGGTGAAATAAATCCAGAATATGGAAAAAGTCCTATGCTGGAGTTATGTAGGAATATGCTCATTCCAGCTTTAACTATAATAGCAAAAGGAGGAACTATCTAATAATATGGTAGGAAGATTTCTTTTAGTAAATTATGGAATATCTACTGGATTTACTATAAGCATCATAAAAAAATGATGCATGACAAGATGGAAAATGTATAGTTACCAGATATAAAATGCAATTAGGATGATTACAACAGCTTACAAAAACACAAAAAAACCTTTCAACTCATTATCAAGGTTTAATAATTATAGTTAAAAATACAATGTTAAAAAGCCAATCTCAAATATTTTTTTGTTGACACTGCCAAAGTGCTTCAAGGAATGTTCTATGAGCTAATGGAGTGATTCTTAAACTTTAACACTTTGTTGAAAGTTATAATGTAGATCTCTCTGGATAATATGCATGTGTGAATAGTTTTAATGCAGTTTTAGAGACAGACAATGGTCCCTGGAGGTTCTGAAGAAAATTAAAGGAAAAATTAATTATATATGGTACACAGAATAATGGCCTACTAAAGATGTCTAGGTCAATCCCTAGAATCTGTGAGTATGTCATATTTACATGGAAAGAGAGAATTCAGTTGCAGATAGACATTAAGGCCACTAGTCGGATGACCTGAACCTAGATTATCCTGGATTATCTGAGTAAACTCACTGTAATTACAGGGTCTTTTAAGCATGGAAGAGGGAAGCAGAAGACTCAGTGGTAGTGATGAGATGTGAGACTCAGTCAGCTGTTGCTGGCTTTGAAGGTGAAAGGGGGCCAAGAGTCAGGGAGCAGCTTGTGAGCTCTAGGAGTTTTTTTTTTCTTGTGGGAGGTGTTTTACTTCCATGTTCTTGACCACAAATCATGGGACTGAACTAAAACTAATTTATAGTTAATAATAATTAAGATTTATTGTGAAAGTATGAACTTTTTTACCGTCTCCCTATAAGGATATCTGAAAAGGGATAAGGCTGTTTACTTGAAATTATTTACTCTCTAAGAGTAGTGTGGAAATTCTGGCTGTCAGTGAAATATTAAATACAGTGTTTTAACACATGGCTTTTAAAATAATGTGAACTTCGTAAGATGTTAATAATGAGGGTTTTAGCCTATCCGGGTTTGGAGTCATAAAATCTTAAGACTTTAAACATGCCTCTTAATTACTGCCACTCATTGTCAAAGTGCGTTCTGAAGCTACTAAGAACTAATTTATTTCCACCTACTTGTGATAACTTAAAATATGACCAGTTATTTTTAGTCATGACAACTGGATCTCCTTGCCTCAACATCCTTTAATAACTTCTTTAATGTTTTCTTAGTGTTTTTATGACTTTAAACCCTTTGCCATCTTAAAGTGACACCCAGAATGGTATATAATATAGTCTGAAAAATATCAACGATTGATAATTAACTTTTTGTCCTATGTTTAACAATTATTGTACTTGGGGAATAACTTTAGATAATTATAATGACTTATAGTAAGAAATAGAACTTGTTTTTATTTTGTTTTGTAGTACTGGGGATTAAACCCAGGGCTTTTGCACTAAGTTAAATCACTAGGCCCTTTTTATTATTTAATTTTGAGACAGGTTCTATAAATTACCCAGGCTAGGCTGGAATTTATAATCCTCCTGCCTCTGTCTCAGAGTGCAAGGATTACAAGTGTGTACCACCACAGCCAGCTCAAAATGGATCTATTCTTGACAATTTATCAAATGAAAATTTAAGAGTTAAATTTATGTTGAGTGCAAAACTTTAAAAATTGTATTTCATCTTTTGCAGAGACTTCAGTGACTTGAATTGAAGCTTATCCTGGAAATTGAGGACAGGGAATTAAGAGGCTATTAATTTGTTTTTAATGAACAGAAGTAAAATTGAGGCTCTGGTCTCTAGGACAGTGGTGGTGAACCTATGGCACATGTGTTGTTTTTCTTTTAGGACAAAAGATGTTAATGTATGAGTTGTTTTTTCTAAATTAAAACCTCAGTATTCAGGTTTAATTGTAGTGTTTGCACTTGTGTGATAAATAAGTGGGTTTTGGGTTGCAGTTTGGGCACTTATCTCTGAAAGGTTCACCATCACTGCTCTAGAAGGTATGACTGAGGATATATGACCAGTTCTCTAAAATAGTTCTGCCTCATGCTACATTTCTATTATTAATATATAAAATTTGTTTCTTATAGAACAGATCTTTGGAGAAATAAGGAGAACAAAATATATCATATTCCCTGTTGGCTAACAAATGCTTACATATTTAAGACAAATTAACCTTTTAAGGCAGCTCTGAAGAAGTCATTTATTTTAAATAGGTGAGCAATTTACAACTCTCATGGGAATATTTTTTTCTTTTTTTTTCATCAGAGGACTAGGCTCTATGTTTTTAATTTAGTCATTTAATTTTTTCTGTTAACGTTTAATTTACTTGATGACCCTGTACTGTTAACTTTTGCCCCACTCAACTTGGAACAGTAAATACAGACTGTATATGTAATTTTAAAGAAACTATTAAAAACTGATTTGATATGAAACTGAAGATTAAATTTATTTCAGCTTTCCATGTAGGAAAATATCACATTTAATCAAAGAACTTGTCTCTTATTGGAAGATGTATTTTATAAGCATAGGACTTTTCAAAAAATACCGTTGGCAAAACAACCCAAAGTAACATGACCTAAGTGTTAATACTTTTAATAAACTCTAAGACTTCTAATATGGTAAGTAGATATACCTTTTTCTAAAAAGAAATTCTTGTAGCATATGACTAAATCTAACAATTCCCCTATTTACCTTTTTATACTCAAATTTCCTCTCCATTTATGTAGTTAAAATTCCTTGAAGTTTAATCCTTTCAATGTAAAAGATTTCAGTACATTTAGATACTAAACTTGAAGTTTCTTCTAAATTAGTTGATATAAAAATATTTTGTGGGCAGCTTTTATCTTTAAAACTAGACCCATGTACAGTACTTGCTTTTGAACATTTCCCCTTACTGTTAATACATGCACATTAAAGAAAACTGAGAAAACAATCAGGAGTGATTGGAAGACATTGTTTTTTTTTATTTTCTTTTGGTACCGGGTATCAAACGTGGGTCCTTGCACTTGCGCAGCAGGCAGCAAAACCACTGAGCTAAATCCCCAGCCCTGGAAGATATTATTTCTGTAGGCCCCTTAACAATATACTGCACCTCCTTCGTATCTCCTTACCCAATTGAACAAGGAAAGCTCCCTATATTTTTGTATTGGTATTATTAGATTTCATTCACTTAACATTATTAAATAATGTACTTTGTTTCTCTTTTCCAGGAATATTGAAGTTTGTGGAATAAAAGGTTCTATGTTTCAGGCATCAGAAAACAAAACTGGAAAGAGTTGGAGAAGCTAAGGCCTTCTGACTCACCTATGGGGACACTATTCATGGAGTTGCCATGAGGGTGTATTTAATCATTTGAAGTGTGAAGAATTGTTAGAACTGAGGAAGCAAAATCTGATAAATACTGTCCACGATAGTGGAATGGCTATGAAAAGCTCAGTTTATAGGGAATCTAATTCCTCATGAGTGTATGGGTATAAGTATGTGGGTGATGTGGGATTTAGACAGTCTGGTAACCTAATAATATTGAATTGCTTAAAATGCAGCTTAATAATTATTATGGATATCTTCAAAAATCCCACATTCATATTATTCAAAATTGGATAATTAGCCACAGCTGCTCTATACTGATCACTACTAGGTACTGGGGTATGAAAAAAACTTCTGGAAAAAAAAAAAAAAGCTTCTGAATTTTAGGAATAGTGCAAGCTATGTTTCTGTATACCGTCATGGTTTGCTTAATAAAGTAACATGTCATTTCATAATTTAAATAATAGGAGCAATGTTATAACATGCTCTCTAATTGATGTTATTGGTACTAGAGATTGAACCCAGGGCTTTGAACATGCTAAACACATGCTGTACTTCTAAGCTATATTCCAACATCTATTATTATTTTTAAAACAAATGAAAGTATTTTTGTATGACTTTACAATTATGGTGGTAAATAATGAAAGTTTTGGACTAAGGCAGTGATAGCTGGGATAGAGATAAGTTTAGAATGACTCCTTGATCCCTAGCTGTGGAGTCCAATGGTGATATCATTGACCAGGACAGAGATGAGAGGAAAAAGAAAGAAAAGGAAAGAAGGTGACGGGAAGAAGGAAGGAAGGGAAGAAGGATATGAATGTTGTTCATGGATGTAGGTTGGAACACAAGGATGGGAAGAGAGAAATGAGCAACTGAGTGAGGATACACAATACAGAAGATTAAGTGCTAGTGAGCTATCTATGTGGACAAGTTCAACAGGGAATCAGACATACTGGATTGGGGCTTTGGATGGAAAGAGACTGTTGAAATTATGTGGGAAGTGGATGTCACTGCTCAAAGAAAGAAGTAGGAATCAACACTAGCTGAGAAGGAATGGCAGAGGGAGAGAAGGAAGAACTAACAGAGCTCCATGTTAGAGGTGCAGTAAGAAGGAGATTTCAAAAAGAAGTCAGAAGAGACAAATCAAATATTATACACTGAAAAACATTATGGGATTTAGCAGTTCTGTCATTAGTAATAAGTTTGCCAGAACACACTGCGTGGATTTATAGTGGCAGGCTTCTGTGTGTGTTCAGTTGAAAAATGTATTAAAATTGACAAAAGTTACAATAGGTTTATTTCAGGGTTCTCTTTCAAAATAAAAATAAAGGATAATACCTGTAGAGAGGTTACAGAATTGAGGAAATTCTATAGTAGATCCGAGTTTAATGTTTTTATAAAATGTGGGGAAAGAGCAGAGAGGAAAGGTTAAAAAAAGTATAAAGGTAAATCAGGATTCTGTAGGAGACTGGGGAATGTGGGATCAAGTGTGAAAGTAAAGGAATTAATCTGGAAAAAGAAAAGGATATCTTTTTCTCAGATTAGAAGGCAGGAAGTGAAGGTGGTTATATGAATTATCTTGCAGATGTAGATCAGGAAGTTGAGGGAGTTCATAGCTGATAGTTTTGACTTTTTTTAATCATAAAATAGGCATAAAGGAAATAAGGGTGGAGGTAAAGTCGCGTGTTTAAGTGAAGCAAGCTAGTATAAAATATATGCCCCAGGGCAATTTCTAAAAGGTTTGCAATCACTAGCATAGGAAATAGGAGAAAGAATTTATATAGGGAGAAAACTTATTAGCAGAAGACACTGATGTATTGGAGCATCTAGGCTGGATAGAAAGATATCAAGCTATGTGGGAGGTTGTGGTTTGAAGGGAATAGTTAAGGAATGGAGGCAAAAAAAGTAAGAAAACAGGTGCTTAAGGAATTGAGTGAAAAAAATGGAAGTGGTTGTAGTGAGAGACAATATGTTGGACTCTAAAGCTGTGGAGTTATTTCCTGGTGGTCAGAACATGTGCCTTTGGATATGGATTGCTAAATGAAGTGACTGTAAAAGCTGGTGGAGTCAGAATTCAGATTTTTGGATGGATTATTCATATGAACACTGAAATGCCAGAGAGTGATGGCAGAAAATGCAGGGAGGCAAAATACTATAAGCAAAGGGCCAGAGTCCCCAGTGAACAAAAGAAACACATGGCAATTAACTAATGAGAATGAAAGAGAAATAAAAATTTTTCACTTTTTTTTTTTTTTAAGTACTGGTGATTGAACCTAGGGCCTCTGCACTGAGTTACATGCTCAGCCTATTTTTTAATTTTTAGTTTTTGAGACGGTCTTGCTAAGTCGATAAGTTGCCCAAGCTGGGCTTAAACTTGCAATCCTCCCATCTCAGTGCTAAGATTACAGGTGTGTGGCATTGATCCTGGGTTCTGAGAATATTTGATTATACCTATTTTTTTTTTATTTTGGTCTCACAAATTAAGACCCCTGAGGAACAAAGACTATGCTTTATTTACTGCTGCAAATACTTGTTGAATTAATGAATAAGCAAATGATAAGCTCATCATTAACAAGAATTTCTGAATATTTTATTTACATTATTTAATAATATAAATGAGCAAGTTGCAGGAAAAATTAATCCTATCACCCAGAAATAACCACGGTCAAACTCTTGTCATTAAATTTCTGTATCTATTTGTTCTTTATTTATATGTATCTGTGTATGTATATATTATATATATTTCCTGGCTATAAATATTCAATTATACTTTTTTTTTTGATATTTTGAGACAGAGTCTCACTGTGTAGTTCAGGCTAGTCTTAAACTCACTGTGGAGTCCAGGCTGGCCTTGAACTTGTAGTGATCCTCCTGATTCAGCCTCCCAAGTGCTGAGATTACAGGTGTGTGCTACCACACCCTGCTCATCATAATTTTAACAGATGAATAAATATTTTGTTACAGAATATTAGGATAGACCATAATTTAAGCAGTTCCTTATTTGGGGCCATATATATTGATTCTAATCAAGTTTTCTCTCCAGATAAAATAGTTGAATATTTGCCTGATTTCCTTCAGATGTTTTAGAAGTAAATTATCTGGTAAGCTCTTCATAGAAAGCCTATTATCTTTATTTTAGGACTACTTCTAACAGGCTTTTTTATGTGCATTTTTTATTCCATTGCAGATTGAAATTAGAAACTTAGAAACTTCTTCACAAGGACCTTTGATGATGGGTGTTTTAAAAACTTGGAATCAAGTACACTTTTCATGAGCATAATAAGAGATAATTTGTGAGCTGAATAACAGGATATAGTGGTCACTTCACAATTGCACATTGAAATTAAAAATCTCTCAGCATAATCTATATTAGTTGATAACATTAGATTTTAGTAGAGGTTTTTTTCCACTCAAAATTTAAAACTGTGGTAAAATACTAACATAAAATTTATCATTATAACAACTATTTTTGGTAGTACCACGAATTGAACCCACGGCATCATGCATGCTAGGTAAGTGCTCCAGTGCTGAGCCACATCCCCAGCCTTTTAAAAAATTTTATTATGAGATAATGTCTTACTGCGTTGCCAAACTGACCTCATACCTACAACCCTCCTATCTCAACTCCTGGGCAGTTGGGATTACAGGTGTGAGCCACCACACCCAGCATGTTAACCATTTTTAAAGGTACAGTTTAGTGGTATATTAAATACATTCATAATGTTATGCAACCATCACCACCATCCACTGCCATCTAGTACAAGTTTTAATATCCCAATAAGGTCACTGCATCTCAAACTTTTTTACAGAAATATAGTTAATAGCAGAAAGAGTAAACAATTGCCTTAAAAGCCTGGTCTCAATCTGGAATTTTCTTTAGTTTCATGTTTTATCTTAAATTTAAAGAAAATGTTGCACTGTATATCATAATATTCCTATTTTAATATAAATGTAGTGATTATGTTTTTTTAAAGTTCATATCAAGATCCCATGTTTATTCAGTGGATTTTAGTCCCCTGAGCACACTCAAGTCCCCCTTACCCAAAGCTGCATTTTCAGAGGCACAGTTCTAAGCTATTTGGTTGTATAACACATTCTTTTTCTGTATTCTTTTATAGTTTAGCCAAGGCTCCTTATAGTAGTGTGTGGAAGTGAGTAGACTAAATGATGCTCACCCCCACTGACATGTTAGTGTCATGGAAACTATAAAAATTCAGAGTGAATATTCAAAAGTATTCTTTTTATATGATCTCACTTCATTATTATCAATGCCATGAGACAGTCTTATTGTACAAAAAAAGGGAGTGATTTAGTGTTCTGGCTAGGGCCATGGCCTCTTTTCCAAAGAATACTGATTTTTCAACTACACATTACGACTACTGAGACATGGAAACCCTCTCAGGTATAATTTTATTCTTCATGCTTGGCCCCAGTTTCAGGAGATTGGAGACTATATTGAATAGTGTCAAAATTGGAATTAAAATTTGAGTTTCTTAATCTCAGTTGACAGTCTTTCTAATTACAACAAAAGAAAAAGAATTACATATAAAAAGAGTATACTCTTTTGCTGGTCCTACAGAACCACTTTGCACCATCTAAGAACAATGAATCTCTTTTTCTTTCTCTCCCTGACTCCTTCCTTCAGCTCTCCTTTCTTCCTTCTTGCTTTGTTTTTTGGGTAACTTATAAGAATCCCAGTTTTCAGAATTATGGTTGAGAATATTTTAGTACACTAAAAATGTGTGAAGTTAGAGCTTGCTGATTATTCTTACCACAACAAAAATAAATGAAAAAGACTATTTTAGTATTCCTCAAGAAACAAAGTAGACCATTAGAATTTTCTTATCTCTCCAGCTTTGCTCAAAAGGCACTGAGCTCAGAACAGTATAAATTTAAAGGGAAATAGATAGGAGGCATGAAAAAGCAGCTGTAAAATAAGAAGGTCAAAACAAAAATAAGCAAATAAATACTCGTTAAATGAAGCATTCATTCATTCATTGATAGAAGAAGGAGTAAGGTCACAAAATCAGAGTTTCTGATTTCTAATTCTTGAAGATTCCTAGCTAGTAGTATTCTAAAATACTTTTCAAATTATGTTTATTTTTAAAAAATCTTGAAAGCCAACTGTTGAAGGGCTGGGCATAGAGACACCCTATTTTACTCTGTGGGGTAAGTTTTCAGATCCAGTTATTAGGCAAAACAAAACTAGCTTCTCTGTAACAATGTTCAAAGAAATGTTTAGTAAAGTAAAACAAAATATACAAGTTACATGTGTAAGTCACTGATTACCAGAGAATGTTTAAACTTTTTTTCTGTACATTTTAGCTTGGTGGAATTAACAGTTTTCTGTCTTCCACATTCCTTTGTAAAAAGAACATGGAACTTTACAGGTGAGAAAACTGAGGCTTAGACAGGTTGAGTTATAATGTATGGAGAAATATAATGTATATCCAATTATAGTTCAGTTCTTAACCAAAGTCATCTTTACTCTCACTCACAAAATTTTGTAATGTTCACTGTCTTCAATTTTTGTTTCTCTTACTTTCATTCAGAGTGCTTTGTAATTTTTAATGAAAATTAATATTCTGACATATTCATTATTTAATAGGAGGGGATTAAATATGTTGCCAAGGTCATTTTTGAAGTCTGTGCAGATCCAAATCCTAAATTTAAAAGATTGCCTTACAGAATGTTATTTAGCTATTGTATTATTCTTCCCTAAATGAGATGTAGATTGAGCACTCCTTAACAAATCATAACAGTCAGACCTAAAAGATCCACTTCTTCAAGTAACCTAACTATATTCCAGAACAAAACTCAGAAACATTGATAGAAACAGAATATCCAGCAACCAACAAGATAAAATTCACAATGCCTCACACCTACTTAAAGATTAGCCAGCACATAAGCCAGAAAATGACCCAGAATGAAAAGAACAATCAGTTAGTTGAAAGTAACATTGAACTGACACAGATGTTAGAATTAGCAGATAAGGACCTTAAACATTATTATAACACTATTCTCTATGTTTTTTTTTTTTTGTTTTTTTTTTTTGGTACCGGGGATCGAACTTGGGTCCTTGCACTTGCGCAGCAAGCGATGAAACCACTGAGCCAAATCCCCAGCCCCTATTCTCTATGTTTAAAAGTAAGAGATATGGTAGACCTTTTCTTTAAAAATTGAAATTATAATTCTAGGGATTCAAATTATAATATCTGAGATGAAAAACTTATTTAGTGGAATTCTTGGCAGATTAGACTATGGCAGAAGAAAAGATTATGAATTTAAAGACAGAAAAAGAAACTGTTACAAGTAAAAAAGAAAAGAATGTTTTAAAAATGAGAGAATCAGTGAGCTGTGGGAAAACTTTCAAGGATCTTATATCTATGTAATTGGAGTTACCAAAGGAACAAGAGACAGAAGAGATCTGAAAAAACAGTGGCCAAAAAAGTCAAATTTGTTGAAAACTTAAGAAAACTACATACAGTAAGGCATATATAATCAAAGCACTCAAAACCAGTGATAGTATACCAGAGAAAATATCCATTTTATAGAGGAACACAAAGACAGGAGACTTATCAGAAACATTGCACGTGTGGTACATATTTAAGTACTGAAAGAAGAAAATACTAACCTAGGATTCTGTACTCAGAAAAATATCATTAAAAAAATGTTTTCAGGCATATAAAAACTGATACTAACTCATCATTAGACCATACCACAAGAAAGGCAAAGAAAGGTCTTTTAGTCAGAAAGAAAATGATGCCAGATGGAATTTTAAAGATCCACACAAAGGAATGCAGAGCATTGGAAATGGTAACTACATGGTAAATAGTGTTAATTTTTTTCTACTATTTAATTGTTAGGATAAGCAGTTGTCTACACAAAAGTGATAACAATGTATTGTGGGGTTTACAAAGAATGGACTCTCTGACTCCTAGTAATGCTGGGATGGAATTTAGCTTGTGGGCTTTACAACATACATAAGTACAACATGACAATAACTTAAAGGACTGGAAGGATGAAATATAAAGGAATAATACTGTAAAGTTCTATGCCATATGTGTTATGATGTAATTGTATTTGAAGATAGATTTTGGTCAGTTAAAGCTGTATATACCCTAAAGCAACCAATCAGATTACAAAATGGTTATCGTCAGTAAGTCAACAAAGGAGATAAAATAGAATCAAAAAATTACTCGACCCAATAGAAAGCTGAAAAAGAGGGAAATCAGGATGAAGAACAGATGGAATAAACAGAAAATAGCAAGACAGACTTTAATCATAATAATCACATTAAGTGTAAATGATTTAAACATCCAGTTAAAAAGCAAAGATGATCAGGCTGGATAAAAAACAAGACCTAACTACATACTGTCAATAAGAAACACACTTTACAAAGACAAAAACATTAAGAGCAAAGGATGGAAAAAAAAATACCATACTGGTGCTAGCATCAATCAAAAGAAAAAGGCATAGCTGGGCCGGGGATTTAGCTCAGTGGTTTCACCACCTGCTGCACAAGCGCAAGGACCTGAGTTTGATCTCCGGTACCAAAAAAAAAAAACCGAAAAAGGCATGGCTATATTTTAAAATGAAATAAATAGATTTCGGAGCAAAGAATATTACCAACAATAAGGAAGGTTATTTTATAATAATAAAGTAGCAAGTTAATCAGAAGGCTATCATAATCCTAAATATTTCTCAAACAGCACTTCAAACTGTGAAGCAAAAACTTACAGATTATAAGAAGAAGCTGACAAATCTACAATTACGGTCAGAGATTTTGATGCCCCTCTAAATAATTGCTAGAACAGGTAGGAATTTAAGTTAAAACACTATAAACTATAGTACTCATTTGGATTTTCTAAAACATTCCCCTAGAAAACTAGAACACAAATACTCTTCAAAATATACTCAAAACATATTCAAATAAACTACATTCTAAACTAAGAATTAGCAAACTATGGCTTAAGGCTTATCTAGCCTGTTTTTGCATAGCCTATGAACTAAGCATGGTTTTCAGATTTTTTCAAAGATTTCTTAAAATACATAGCAGAGACTGTTGTGTGGCCCACAAAGCTTAAAATATTTACCTTTATACAAGGGAATGGGCTGGGGATTTAGCTCAGTGGCACTGCACCTACCTCACAAGCACAAGGTCCTGAGTTCAACTCCTGGTACCCAAAATAAATAAATATATAGAAAGGAGAACCTATATTGAAAACATTTGCTAACCCCTGTTCTAAGCCATAAAACATGTCTATAAATTTTAAACAATTCAAATCATGTAAAGTATCTTCTCTGATCAAAATAGAATTAAGTTAGAAATCAATAACAAAAACTATCCCGAAAATCCTCCAATATTTTGAAACAAAATAACATAATTCTAAATAACCTATTGATTAGAAAAGGAACCTAATGTGAAATTAGCATTTAAAAGTGAATGAAAATAAAGATAAAGCAAGTCAAATTTTGTGGGATTTCGCTAAAGCAGTACTATGTATGGGGGAACTATATAAACAAAATGCCTATACAGTATTAGAAAATGACCTCAGCTTTTACCTTAAGAAACTAAGAAGAGCAAGTTAAACACAAGCCCACCCAAAAGAAAATGGATTTTAAAAGGAAATAACAAAGGTCAAAGTAGAAATCAGTGAAATGGAAAATAATTGAGAATATCATTGAAACCAAAACCTAGTTCTTTGAGATCAGTAACTGATAAAAACTAAGAAAAGTGAGAAGATGCATACTACCAGTATCAGAATGAGAGAGGTCATTTATTACAAGTTCTACAGATATAGAAAGGATAATAAAGAAATGTGAAAAACTTTAGGCAAATAAATTCAACAACTTAGATGAAATGTTTAAGTTCCTTGAAAGATATAAACTACCAAAGCTCACTCAAATAGATAACCTGATTATTTGCTTTTCTAGAGCTCACTTTCCTTCCATAGATCTTTGAGGAGCCAACAATGATTTTAAGGCTCATAAAAGCACAGAAACATTAGTCCAGGCTGACATATTTTGACAGAAAGTCTCAAGTTCCTCTGTATTTATTTTGTAAGCTTCCTGGAATGCAATGCCAAAAGCACTCAAAGTAACTCACAGGCAGTATTTCTTTCCTCCTCCCTTAAAAAAAAA
>NW_004624748.1:4564841-4601108 GCF_000247695.1 Heterocephalus glaber | reverse complement strand
AAACAAATACACCAGTTATTCAAATATCCAGAAAACTAAAGAGGCAGAACTAATTCCCAATTTATTCTTTGGGGCCAGTATTAGCCTAATACCCAAGCCACATAAAGACATTATAAGAAAATTACAGGCCAATTTCCCTCATGAATTCAGATGTAATAATTCTAAAGAAAATGTATTATCCAGCAGTATGTAAAAAGGACAATATTACTGGATAAGGGTTATCCCAGAAATAGGTGGTTGGCTTAACTTTTTTTTAAAAAGCAACAACATAAATTCATCATATTAAACTAGAGGGCTGGGGATTTAGCTCAGTGTTTCCACCGCCTGCCTCACAAGCTAAAGACCCGAGTTCGAGCCCCGGTACCAAAAAGAAAAAAAAAAAATTCATCATATTAAACTAGAAAATGACCATGTCAATAGACACAAATATGACAAATCCCATATTCTTGATTGAAAAAACTCAGCAAACTAAGAACAGAAGGGTACTTTTAGTCAGATAAAGGACATGAACAAAAAGCCTACACACTGTATTTTATTTAACATGAGTTTATTACCAGTGCAATTAGGCAAGAAAATGAAATTCAAAAACTCAGATTGGAAAGGATAGAACTGATGAAATCCATCATCCCTAAAATTTTCCTCTACCTCTTTTATAATCTTTCCTCCTCTCCACTCTTCCCAGGAACTAATGTGTTTTCTGTCACTATGGATTAGCATGCATTTTCTAGAATTTTACATATGTAGAACCAAGTGGTATGTAATTCATTGTCTGAAACTGATAACTTATCTTGTAAAGTTCACATATAGCCATCTGATCTTCATGTCATTAGTCTCTCTTTTAATATCTAGAATACCTTTCACATGTACAACAGTCCTTCCTGATAGCTTGTTAAAGCTTGAGTTCTCCACCTTCTTGCAGTGATGGGAAACCTTTTAGACCTTTCAGTGATAACAGCCCACTGCAGCTCACATGCCATAGGTTTGCCACCACATCCCACATAACTCTTGACATTAAGGTTTTTTTCCCCTTCAAGATATATCTTTTAGATTTCTCTGCTACTCATGGGGACAGCACATGTTTTTGGACCTTTATATTTATAATCTTATTTTCTTTCCTTCCTGTAGGATTTCTAAACTTGTTACTGCTTATAGTTACTATACTTAGAGTAATCCCTACTATAATGTTCTTCACATATATAATGTACTTCACATATATCATTTTTATTTATCAAACTCTACTTTAAACTTCTAAATGTTGAGTTCATACTACACAGTCTCTTCATATTCCCTAGTACCCCCTATTCTGCCACACTCCTTCCTACTAGCCTGTGTAAAGCATTTAACACTTTTTATCACTTGTCCAGTAGTGTTGCCAGGTGAGTAAGGAAAAAAACTGGATTGAAATATAATCTCCCTTCCTTTCAGTGATTCTACCAGGAAGAAAAGCACAGAAGCTTCAGGAAGAATTACTATAGACAAATACTGTTTCTAGGAAGAGAGTAGTGATAACATACTGTATGCTACTAGCCACTGAGATGATAAAAGGATATAGAAGATTTAAGCTTTTGCTTACTATCCTTTCCCTTTTTGCTCTCCACACACCTCAGCTGGGAACCTTTATATATGCAGCATTTATTTTGTATTATATCGGTAATTATAAAGTTACCTAGGAGGCTAGAGGCAACCAAGAGAAGGAATGTAGTCTGACTGCAGTGACGTGCTTATTGCATACCAAATATCATCTCAGAATTTTTCTCCCACTTAGAAACATCCTAGCACTTAAGGCCTTTTTGTCTTGGTTTTGGTACCAGGGATCGGAACTCCGGACTTTGTGCTTAGGAGGCAGGTGGAACCACTGAGCTAAATCCCTGGCCGGTAAGGCCTTTTAATATAAGCAAATCACCAGCTCTTTTGCGTTCAGTTCCATCTCTCTACTCTCTTACTTGTTCCCATCAAAGTATGATGCCTACATGACCTCCCTGATCCTGCTGCATGGTAGTTTTGTTCTTTGCTATTTCTCTCGTGCCCTGAACACATACTAAACATTCAATAAGTATTTGATGGACAAATGACTATCTTTTCTCTCTGGCAATCCAGGTCTACCACTACTTAAAAAAATACAAGATTTATTTATTCTAATAAATTTCTATCCATTATCAACCTAGGTTTAAATCATTTCATTTTTCCACATCTAACAAAGTATTTCGTTTGTGCTTCATTAGCATACTCTTTATGTCAACTTTTCACATACACATCTCTTTATCTGTTATGTAATGAATTAAAAGATAATGGCACAAATGTTAATTATGTGCCACAGTGCCTCGTGTGCTGCAGGAAAAGGCACACAATAGGCAGGCTACCACTTTGTCTTTTAAGACATATTCTTTTAAGGGATCTTAGATACAAAGATTCTATTTTTTGCTATTTCATTTACAATAATGTGACTTTGAGGTAAATTATTACTTCACTGTTTAAGAACAAACTTAAATTAAAAAATCAAGTTTTCTAAAAGAAAAATACCTTAAAGTTAGAAAAACATCTGCTAACATTTTTCCAGAAATATTTAAAGTAATATAAAAGTTCTAGACTGATCAACTTGAATCTTTTTCTGAAGTTTCTGTGGGAATGGTGTGGTTTGGGAAATAGGAATAATTAACTATAAGAAGACCCTTCATTTCTTCACAGAGGAGAAGCAGAGATTATCCTGGGTTTTTGGAGTACTTAACTATTCCTTGTCTCATTAAGAAATCTGTAAATGTTCCTCTTAGGAGTGGTACAACACTATGGCTTGCCCAACAGATTCCAACTTGCTCAGGGATTTTATTGTTGACGAGCACCAATTTGTGTAGACACATTCAAGGAATTGCTGAAGTGTCAGAGTAAGACTACAAAGGGTAACCATGTTTTCTATAATTTTCAAATAATTAAATTAAGAATCATTCACTCTGACCTCTTCCACCATTTACACTCTCTTCTGGCAACAGTAAAGTTGGTTAAATTATAATGAACGAAGCTGTATCTAGTGATGCCAAATAGCAGTTTCTCAGTTATTTTCTCTCCCTCCACCATGGAAGTTACCATATTTAGATTATTTCACACATTTTCCCCACACCCTTAAGTATTACATTGTCAAAAACAAAAAAAAAACTGGTCAAGTTGTATTGTTGTTTTCATGTGGCCGTAAGTACATATAAAATCAGACCAATATTAATATGAAAATACAGGGGTGGAAAAGCATCAAACCATAGATTTGAGTTTTTTACTGACATTTATACAGCATACTTATGATTTCAGAAGTACTTCTATTAAAAATTGAATCATAGTTGTTTTGCCGCCTGCCTCACAAGCGCAAAGTCCTGAGTTTGATCCCTGGTACAAAAAAAAAATTGAATCGTAGAGGACAGTTTCAGTACTTTTTTGTGTGAGAATTTGTGGTGTGGTGGTGGTAGGGAATACTCAAGGAAGTAATGACTCTTTTCTTTTTCTTCTTTTTTTGTAGTATTGAGGATTGAACCCAAATCTCTGCACTGAGCTATATCCCCAGCCCCTTTTGTTATTTACTGTGAGAAAGGGTCTCCTTAAGTTGCTATGGCTGGGCCTGAACTTGTGATCCTCCTGCCTGTCTCCCAGAGTGCTGGGATTACACGTGTGCCACCACTTTTTGACAAATTTCATTTCTTAGCATCCTTTTCAGTAAGCTATGAGTATGTGGCTAAATTACAGTCAATAGAATGGGAGTGATATGTACTACTTTGAGTTCCTTCTAGAAAACTCTCCATACTGAAATGGGGACGATCTCTACAAACAGAAACCTCTCAAGGAAATCTTGGATGTTGGGTACTACAAGTCTAAGTACAGAAAGACCTTGAAAACTAGGTAATCAACTGCTTGTTTACTTTAGCAAGAAACAAATTTGAGCCTTATACTTTTTTGAGTTGATCTGTTATGGGAATTAGCCTACCTAAATGAATTTCCTGAAGCACAGTTGAGAGGCCACTGGGATGTACTCATAGGGCTATTTGTAGATGTTCCACCAATGAGTGGTACAACACTGTGGCTTGCCAAACTGAGTCATGGGCCAACTTGCCAACTTGCTCATGGGTTTTATGGTAGATGAGCACCAGCTAGTGATGGCGAACCTTTTAGAGCTTTCAATGATAAACAGCCTACTGTGGCATGCATAGCATAGATTTGCCACTAGTGTAGATGCTTCCTTTTGTGTCTGTGGCAATGGAGAAAGGTAAAATGGATTGTCCATTAGGAATCATAAAGAGAAATGTGTACTTAGATTCAGATCTTTCTTGGATTTTTTGAATACTAACAGTTATACATTTTTCTGATATCCAAGGTGTTAGGAACCCCCAGCACCTCTAGAAACAAACAAACCAACCAAACAAACATACTGAATAGAAAAGATACTTTTCTAAATTTATCTGAGTACTTCTTTTCTCATTTGTAAGATGAGAATTGGATTAAAAATCACTAAAATTCTATCTTCTAGAACCACAATTATGAGAGCTACTAGTAAAAATAAATTTTTTAACAATGTTTCTTCAGATACCAAATTGATTCTACAGAGTTACTTAATAGTAATTTGAAGTTTTAAAAAACATATTTAACTTGGGGCCCGGGATTTAGCTTAGTGGTTCTGCCACCTGCCTTGGAATCGTGAGGTTCTGAGTTTGATCCCCAGTACCAAAAACCCCCAAAAAACATATTTAACTCATCAGGATACACTGGTTAGTAGGTATAACTGAGGTTTTACAGATCTCCCAACCAGAAGCTATTGAAAAAAAATTTTTTAGTCCAGGATTTTTGTAATTTCAAAAATAGTGTTCTCTGATATATCTATACTTTATGGGGAGGGGAATCAAAGCTAATGCAGAATGTGGTCACTATTAACATAATACAGATATTACAAATTCAAAACCTCAACTAGAGAACAGATTGTGTAGGTTTTCACTGAATTTACCAGTTAAAACCTTACGTTTTACTCTTCCTAATTTTGTACTTACATCTTCTAATGTTTCAATGAAATAACAATTCATACTACATCAAGTTTAGGATTGTGGCAAAATTACAAAAGTGATAGCTAACACCCTTTTCCTTCTTTCCTTCCATGATCACATTTTCTGGTATGCTACTAAGATTCTTTGCTTATATGTCTTCCATTGGAGTTTTAATCTCATAGGTTTCAATTTTTTAAAGCTAAAACTACATCATCCAAACTTAATGTAGGCAAAGATCTGGCTTGAATTCACATTATTTTACTGTAGATCTGCAGAAATATGGACCTCATTCAGGGATAATATTGTTTGAGAAAGGAGAAAGGACATGCTCAAAGTGGAGTTTTTGTATTGAGAAAAAGCCATGTCTAGGTATTGAGGGGGAATCACAATAAGCTTTTTGTTTATAAAAGGAACGTGACAGAAGAAAAAGAGCAAACAATTATTTTGTCTACTAGTACTATTTTGAGTACTAGTAGACAAGTATGGATTCTAAAATGTCCTCATATAATTGTGTCAATTGGTGAACAACATAAATATTTGAAATGAAGGGATGGGTAAATAAATTTTGGTAGCCATATGTTGGAATGCTATGTAGATGTTAAAAAACATGTTCGTAAAAATATCAGCAATATGAGAAAATGGTCATTATGAAATACTAAGAAAAATAGTATATAAAACTATATGCAGTCATGTGCCATATAATGACATTTCAGTCAACAGTATGATAGTGGTCTCATAAGATTGTATTGCTTAATGACTTTGTATCCTTGTACTTAAGTGACACATGACTGTATTCAGTGACTGTGTAGTTTAAATATAGGAAGGAACCATACAAGAATGTTAACACTGGTTTTTCTCTGGTTGCTAGTACAGAAGGTGTCAATACTTTTCAGACTGCCAACATTTCTCTAACGTTTTTCTTACAAATCTCATTTATTTATTTGTTTGGTTGGGTTATTTGATAGGGTCTTACTGTGTAGTTGAGCCTGGCCTTGAACTCACTATGTATCCCAAGCTGTCCTCAAACATGGTGATTCTCCTGCCTCAAGTCTCCTGAGTGCTGGGATAACAGGTGTATTCCACCATGCCGTGGATGTTATTTACAATGAAAAAACTTGACTTTGAAAGAAAATAATGCCTAAATGTGTAAATGTGACTATATAATATCTGTATACTCACATATTATTTCAGTGTATCAAAACCAGACTAAAAATGGAGTTTGGTAGTTTTCAGAATGATACTATAACAGAATACTTTCCTTAACCCTCACTTTATATTGAAGTGTTTATGGCAATGAAAGAGCTGGAAAGAGGTATCTGTTTTCAGAATTTAAAAAGGATAGATGCTTCTCTTTATTTTTACATCTTGAGATTTAATATAACCTTTAGTTCTGCACATGCTAAATGAATGCATTAGTTTTTCATGCTACAGAAAGTGGTTAGTCAGCACTTAATATTTTTCAAAGAATGGCCAGGGCTGGGGGAATGTAGCTGAGTGGCAGAGTGCTTCCTGTCATTCAAAAGGCCCTGGGTTTACACAGAAACTCTGGATCTAAATTTAAATACTGGTCTCAATTTTAAAAGGTAGCCCTCAGACATTTTCCATCTTTGCTTTTTTCAAAATTTAAGCATTTTGAAAATTTATATTTAGAAAATAATCTGTAATGCTAAAACAGATTTATGGATAGAACAAAAGCTCATAGCAATATTGTAAGAAAGTTAGGAAAATAGTATTTTATTAGGGAACACTGAAGCCATTGAAAATGGTTTTAAATATTGTTATGTAAAAAAGACAGTATAGACAGTGGTACCTTGGGTTTATGAATGCTTTTGTTTGCAAACAATTTGGTTTGCAAACAGAAGTGTTCGGCAAAATTTTGTTTTTGTTTGCAAACTCTGAATCTCGTGACAAATATGTTCACAGCCATCCTTCCCATACAAACATGGTTGTCTTTTCCAAAACTGTAGAACACACTAAGTTCATGAACCAAGGTATCACTGTACAGGCAAACAGTTTAAACTTCATCAGTTTAACTGCATGAAAATATGTCAGTAGTAAGTTGCCTCTAAATAAAGAAACTGTTGGTTATTTTTTCCTGCTGTTCTTTTAAAAATAGTTTAATATATTTTCAAAATTTACCATGTACTACTTTCATAATCAGAAAAAGAAATCCAGTATTTGTCACATTTGTATTTATATCCCACTATTTTCATTATCACATGAATATAAATATGTAAGTACATACATTTATGTGTACATACATTTATGTGTACCTACATTGTTGAACAAGAGAAAAATTTGATATTGTTTAAATCCAAATAATAGAATTTCAAGGAAAGAATCCACTGATTCTATAACTTATAAAATTCTACTGGTTTAATACAGTTTACTAAGTGTTCTGACATAGCAGGCCTTCAGAATGGTAGTAGATGATGGTGATGGACTTGGTTAGAGAAGGCATACTTCCATTAAGTCACCAACTTCTTTGAATCTGTCAGCAACTCCTCCAGTTTAACGCTAGAGTATATAAAAAAGTTGTCTCTTTAGTTTGTGTGGTGCACTTTTGCAACTATTATCTTGTATTTGAAAAAGGATAATCACTTAAGTGCAAATTTTTGACATAAGAGAGAAAAGTTTGTTCTTACCTTTTTATTTTGGCCAGCTCTGAGCTTCAGTTAAGATTCTGGTGATCAGCTCTGAGCTTCAGTTAAGATTCTGGTGATCTGACACCACCAGTAAAAACGATTTCTTGTAGAAATACTGGTAATAATACTTACCCTGTAGGGTTGTTACAAGTTTTAGAGTTGTATGAAAAATGCCTAGCACAGTGCCTGGCTCAAAAGCATTCATTCCATGGTAGCCATTCTAATATACAACATGACCATAACTTATGTATCACATTCCTATGTATAGACTGAAAAAGTATGATGTGTAGTTCACATAAAAACATTATTCTAGGGCCGGGGATTTAGCTCATTGGTTCCGCCGCCTGCCTCACAAGCACAAGGACCCAAGTTCGATCCCCGGTACCAAAAAACAAACAAAAATTATTTTATACTTCCAAGATGAATGTGGGAGTGAAGGGAGATCATAAAATTTCTCTGTCCAGATACTTTACAAAATGGGGAAAAAGTAAAGACTCTAAAAAAACAGGTAGGAACAGAAAGGGAAAAATGTGTATAATTTAAGGCACCAAAAGCCAAAATAATACTATTATTTCTAAATAAATTTAGATCAAGAAATGAAATAATATAGCTAGAAATCAAATTCTCAGGAATAACTGGTAATCCTAGAACATTCACCTAGTCAATTTATTCTTCTGTTCTCCAAGAGGATTATGTCCCATTTCTTGTCTCCAACTCTTCCACACATCTGCCCACTCTTTTCAAGCTTGTTTCATGGCTAAGTAGAAGCTGCTACAAGAGAAACTCATCTTTCCATGTTGAAATCTACAAACCTCCCTTCATCTGTACTGATACATACTCTTTTCCTGTTATAGAGTATCAGCTATCCTTCCCCTTATCTAGGATAAGCCCTAGTATTTGTGCCCTGAACCCATCTTTACTTGCATATTTAAAGACTGTTTCTATGATAACACCCACTACTTACTGAACGTTCAATTTTTCCCTTCCTGTCACCCTAGACTCTGTATCCCCCTCTATTTACAGAATGAATAAGAGTCCCTTTATACCTCTGCTCTTCAGAGACTGCCTGTACTTCTAGTCTTCACTTTCTTTACATTCTCTTCGAATTATTCCAATTAGTATTCCTGTCTCCACAGCACCATGTAAATAGCTCTTGAGATTACCAACAACCTCATTGTCAGATATTTTTCTCTTCCCAAATTTTTAAGAAGCCCCAAGCATATTCTTCACCCTCTTTTTCTCATTCATCAGCATTCATTTCCCCCAAAATCATCTCATCTAATCTCTTGGTTTTAAATACTGTCTGTATTCTTAGGACTCCTAAAATTTGTATTATATCCCTGATACTTCTGTTGCACTCTAGATTCATCCAACTGCTTGTCTAGCCACTCCACTTAGATTTCTAATAGGCATTAAAGTTAGCACATTTAAAATAACTTATACATTGCATAGTAAAGATTTGTGCAACTTTCTGCAATATTACACCTCAATAAAAATGTTAATATAAATAAAAAAAATAACTTTCTTTTTTCTTTTTACCTTTCTTTTTATATACTGGGAATTAAACCCAGGACTTCTTGTATGCCAAGCAAGTGCTATGCCCGAGCTACATCCCTATCCACAAACAAGTTTCTCCATCACTTTCTTCTCCCCAAGTCTTTATTCATGTCAGTAAATGGCATAATTTTCATCCAGTTGCTAAGTCAAAACCTGGAAACTATCCTTAGTTCCTCTTTATAGCAGTTATTAAATTGTTAGCCCTCAACAATGAACTTTCCCATACTTTGCTTTTGTGATGCTAGGACTGGAACTTTGCAAATTATATTTGTGTTATGTACTAGTACAAACTATATTTGTATGGAACTGCCATGTTCCATCAATAAATATTAATAGAAAAAGTGAAGAGGAAAGAACTTTTTCTTGTTGGCCTTTTGTACCTACCTGTCAGCACTGTCCCGGTTATGTACCTTTATTCTGACAGTGGTAGTTGGTGCCAAATTGTATTCCCTTAAAGCCAGCTTCAACACACCCTCTCAAGCTACCAGCACCAACTAAGCAGCGCTCCACTACAGAGGAGATTGGAGTTTTAGCTTGGCTGAGTCCCCCTCAGCTTTAGGGTGATCTTTCTGTTTACTACGTACCTTGGGCAGTAGGTGTTTCCCAAATTTACTGTTAACTCCATGTCCTCTTTTGCTTTTTCTGGCCTATACCTATTTGACCAATTCCTTATATTCAGTGATTGCTCCTGAAACTCTTACCAGCAGCCAGAGTAAACTCCTTTAAAGCATAAATCCATCTGCCTACTCCTCATCACATTTAGAACAAAATTCAAATTGTTCACTAGGGCCTACAACTACTTTTGTGATCGGGCTTATTCAACTTTCTAGTCTCATCTCCCATTTCTTTCCCAGTGACTCATCTGGCACTAATCACTGTCTTGCACACATTGCTTTCCCACCTCAAGGGCTTTATCTTTACATTTCTTCATATCTGGATTCCCTTAGCTCACTGCCTCACTTTATTCAGCTATCTTCTCAAGTCAATTTAGAGAGGCCTGCCTGTTCTACTCTTCCTAAAATGTATTTTTCTACTCTGCCTTCTCTTCCTCAAATTCCTTAAATTTCTCCTTATCACTACCTGCCACTGTAACTTTTTCTCCCTATTATCCACTAAAACATAAGCTTTATAAAGGCAGAGATATGATCATATTTAGCATGGGTGCCTGACATATAATAGTAGTACTCAATAAATTTAACAAATAAATATTAATAAAGACATTAAGAAATTGCAGTGAATGCAGAAGAAAAACAGACCAAAGTAATTGCAAAGATAATATGGAAGTGAAACAAAGATGACATAATACAGACTGATTCATCTCCCTGAGTAAATAATGCAACAAATGATTCAGAAAAAGCATTAAAGGTGTAACAGTAGAGAATTTTCACAAAATAATTAAAGAACTGAATCTGTGGAATAAAATGTTTAAAGGAAAATGGACACATAATATTCAGCATTGAAGCATATCCTTGGTTAAGTTATTGACAATAAAGAATGAAGGAAGAACTTTTCAGACCACACAGAAAACAAAATTATTTACAAAGAAGAGGAACTCATGATGATCTTACACATCATCTAAGTAATATTCAAAGCTAGAAAAAAATATCTGCACAGTAAGCAAAGCCAACATGACCCTAAACTGTGGTATCTAAGTAAATACCATTCAAGAACAAAGGCAAATATAGTATCTGTTAGTCTATGCAGAAAAAAGTCAAGAGCAGATGATGAAGTGATCAATCAATAAGATATGGTAAACCAAAACATGACCACTGGATTTTAAAATATAGATCAAGACCAAGTAACCAGTGAATTGAAAATAATGGAATAGAGGGCTGATATTTAGCTCAGTGGTGCCACCGCCTACCTCGCAAGTACAAGGTCCTGAATTTGATCACTGGAACCAAAAAAAGAAAATAAAATAATGGAATAGAAACACTAAAACTTAACTGTAAAATAATGCCATAACCAATAAAATACATTTTTCATAGAAGAGTTTGTAGGCACTTCTAAATTTGAAACATACAGATACAAGTCTCTAACGTCTTAATTTTTAAAACTTTCAGTACTTTAGGAACTAAGATCACTTGTAGCAAAAAAATAATTTTTCTTAAAAGTTCAACAGTTCTTTTAGTTTCTCTTCCTACAAACTCCACAAGCTTTTGCTCATATATTCATATTAATAACTTTATTACCTCAAGGAGTTAACATCCTTTATCTTTCTTTGATGCTTAGCATAGTCTTGTTCAGATGTTGAAGATCTATTTATTGACTGGCTTTTTTTTTTTTTTTCTTGGATACAGGATCTTTTGTTTTGGTACCAGGAATTGCGCTCAGGACCTTGCGCTTGCCAGGCAGGCCTGGTGCCACTGAGCTAAACCTCCAGCCCTGGAGACAGGGTCTTGAACAGTGATCTTCCTGCCTCAGCCTGCGGAGTGCTGGGATTACAGGTATGCACCACCACACCTGGCATCAGGCACTATTTCTTTTAAAAATAAATTGTATTTTGAACTTACAGAATAGTGAAGAAAAATAACATTAGAGATCCAAATTATTTTACTTAATAAAAATTAAGACTATTTAGTTAAATACATTAGCAGATAGAGCCTTTTTACTATTAGCTAGCAATATCATACTTAAAATTTCTCAATGCTTCCATTTTACTATAGTTGTTTCTAAAATGCTTAATTTATAAGGTTAGAAAATTCACTAGGTATCTACTTTGAAATAATTACCTCAACCCTGCCTTCATTTGAGATGTCTAAGGACAGACTGGCCCACTTCCAGTATTCTTTCATGTTATCATTAGCGTGAAGTCATTCTCTAGATAGGGTAATGAGCATTCTGGCATATGGAAAAATAGCATTTGTAAAACTATATGGCATAGTTTGGTTGAAGTTGTTCCTCTAGGACTGCATTACGTAATTTAAAAGTGTTTACTTAAGCTCCTTTGGGCAGCCTCCATGGTAGCTGTGAGGTCAGAGAGAAGAAAGAACAGTTTGGGGCCTGATAACAAAGTCTATTAGTGAAACAGAAATGCTGTGTCAATTTTTATTTTTGTTTTGTTTTGTATTTTTGGTACCGGGGATTGAACTCAGGACCTTGCGCTTGCGAGGCAGGTGCCGGAACCACTGAGCTAAATCTCCGGCCCCCCTGTGTCAATTTTTTATTTTTTTATTTTTAATTTTTGGTACAGGGGATCGAACTCAGGTCCTTGTGTTTGCGCAGCAGGCAGCGAAACTGCTGAGCTAAATCCCCGGCCCCTCGTGTCAATTTTTTTAAAAAAATCACGTTGTGTAAGAAACTTTAAAAACAGAAGTATATTTTACCTTACTTTTTAAATAAGCTACTTAAAAATCACTAAGCAGACATAAGGGATTCATAAATGCATATTTGCTTATTATCTAGATGTATAATACTTATTTAAAAATGTGTACACTATGGAATTACAATGATTTTACATTCATAAATTTTATTATGCAAAATTAGCAAATGTATCAGCCTTTAGGAAAGCATAAATTATTAAAATGGTCTAAGCACTATTTCTGACTCTAAGTTATAAAGGAAGTACATTTAGTCTAAGAGAACATCAGAGATGTATAAATTAAAATCAGTTTAAAGAGAGTTTAAGATATTAGATTATAAGAAAAGCTTAACCTTGGTTACTAAAAGTAGTATTTCATTTAAGTAGGTTTTCATTTTTTGAGACAGGGTCTCACTATGTAGTATAGGCTGGCCTGGAATTCACTGTGTAGCCAAGGGTAGCCTTGTACTTGGGTCAGTCCTCCTGCCTGTCTCCAGAGTGCTGGGATTACAGGCGTATGCCATCACATCCGGCTCCTTAGATAGTTCTTAAGCACCTTTACAAACCAACATCTTTGTGCTGGTTTTAAAGAAATTAATAATGCAGTATGTACTGTAAAAGTGGGAGATGTGTCTTTTTTAACTTTAATAATCAAAGGTTAAAAAAAAAACCTTTGAAGGAAACACAATTCTAACAAAATCTCAATCATCCCTTTAGACTTATTAAATGTGAATAAACAAGGCCAAAAAAGTCAATATCCTGACATCTAAAACCATGTAATCCTTTTTCAGAAGTGTCATTTTAATTATGTATTTTTATAAGTACAGGAATAATCTCTTAGCATTTAAAGCTTTTTAACTTTGAGAAGGATGGACATTATGGCCTTGCTAATGACCCAGTGAGGTGGAAAAGAAAAGTTTTAGGACCAGATGATTGCCCTAGAGGTTTAGCCACCGTGCAGGTCCTCTCTAGCTTGCTTGAGGGAAAGAGGTGTGTGTATGTATGTGTGTGTGTGTATATATATATATATATATATATACATACATACATATACACATACAGAAGGCCCCACTGTAGAGAATGAACAGCCATAAAGGAAAGGAGGGTTGGGGAGATTATGAAACAAATCACCTACTCAAATTGGCTCAGGACTAGCCCTGCTGGAAGATTTAAATGTTTTAGTTTTTATATGTCATTCTAATATCAGAAAGAGGGTATTTATTTGGTTTCTTGGGATTAAATATTTTTAATGGACAATAAAAATGTTTATAAATCTACATATCTGAAGTTATGTGATTTTAAATGTGCTGCATATTCTTGACACCCCTATTAAAAGAGTTTGAATTCCCCTCCCTAGGATACATATGGTCTTAGTAATAACAAATAGAATGTGACAGATATGGTGCTGTATGACTTCTACAGCTAGGCATAAAAAGTGACACAGTTTCCACTTGGCTCTCAAGTCTTGGGACCCTTGGAACACAGCCACTCTCTTCTGAGGAAGCCCAGATCACATAGAGACACCATGCATGCGTGTTCTGGCTAAAAGCCCAGTTCAAGTCCCAGCCACCAGTCAGTATTAATCACTAACCAAGCTGCCTTCAGATGCCAACACCCAGCCTTTGAGCTGCCTCAGCTGACATCAAGTAGATTAGAAACAAATTGTCCCCGCTGAGCCATGTCCACATTGCATATTCATGAGCAAAGCAATGTTACATTTTAAGCCACTAAATTTTGGGGTGGTTTGTTGTGTACATGAGTCCCTGCATCCAATAAATCTCTAGTTTAGGTTAACTGTAACAGTTAGGAAGGAGATAGAGGAAGGAAAAGAAAACCTTTTCCTGCCACTCTTGTTTCCATAGCCAGACCACCTTCTTAGCAGTTCTAGTACTAATTGCTGGAGATTGTTTTTGAAGTGCCACAAAAACAGAAAACACCATCATGGGGACACGGTCTATCATAAATCTTTTCCTTGAAGGCTTAGAGCTGAGCAAGAGAAAGAAGTATGATCTTTTACATTTCTCCTTTTCTTCTTTTTCCCTAAGTATCTTTAGTAACAAGGAGGAAGGTAAAATAAGATTTGTTTGTTTGTTGTTTTTTTTGGTGATACCAGGGATTGAATTTGGGACCTTGTGCTTTCGAGGCAGGCGTCAGAAGCCACTGAGCTAAATCCCTGGTGAGGTAAAATAAGATTTAATCCTCTCCTCCCCTCATTGGCCTTTTAAATTTAAATCTTTGGAAAAGTAATTTGGCCCCCACCTCACCCCCAAAGATTACACAGCTTTTTCAGTCTTATAAAAGAACCAAGGCAGCAAAATGTTTCAGCATCAGGAAGTACACCTACATGCTAAGGACACAACTGTTTTTAATCACTCATCACTGTCCTTCAAAGGATTCTCCTGCTTTCCTTTTCACCTGTGTCTGTTTCCCAGGCTTCCCTTCTTAGTTAGCACCCTTTCTTGATCTGTCTTAGCCTTTCCATGGCTTTAGCTATTACCTGTATTTTAATGACCCCACAGAACCAGACTTCCAACTGGCCTGGAATAGTTCTGATACCTGAAATTCCAAAGAGACAAAGTAAAGTTCCACTTCCTTGACAGGCTCTCTCCTTCCTAGGCCACATCCTTGCACTTGCCCCACATAACTAGTTTTCCCTTTCCACCCACCCTAGTAGTCGCTTTTCTTTCTATCCCCATTATTCCTCGTTCCAATTAATTCTGAGATCACAAGTTGTTTTTACATTTCATCTTCAATCCCCTCATGGTCCACCCACTTACCAAAACTTTAGTCCTTGACTACAGGCCTGAGTACATTCTGCTTGTTTGCTGGGTTTTGGATGTCTTTTTCTTTCAGGTGGCCTAACTTTGGCCATCCAGGAAACCACCTTTCTTTGAAAAAAACATGTCTACTTTACAAAAGCCATCTAGCTAAACTGGGCGTACACTCTCGCCTCCCTGTATCCAGCCCTGCGATTGCTTTTTAGCATTTACAGCTTAGATTTCCAAATGGGTGAGGGAGAATTAAAATAAAACCATAATAGCAAAACAAGCAATCACTTAAAAGTGTGCATTTATACACCGCTGAACTGCAGGCGATAACAAGTTTTTGTAGCACTTTCTTGGGAAGAAAAATTGGGTGGTAAGCATTTAATTTATAATCCCACCAGATTTTTGATGCTAAATGCCACACACGCAGCCTTATAACGTGTAGAAACTTTCGTCTTCGTTTTCCTATATACTTTATGCTCTGCTACCACATGGCTGTTGTGTTTAATTCTGAAATTAATAAACAACTCAGATCTTGATATTCTGCGATCTAATAAGAAGTGCTGGGTCTTTCACGGGAATTGACCCTCCTGGTCCCTAAATTCTCCCATCTACTCTGAAAAAAAGATCCAGTTTTCAAATTGCATTATAACTAGTCTGCTCTTGAAACCTGTTAAGTCTTACAGAATAGGTTATAACGACCACATTTTCTTCAAAAGTTGTTTAATTATTGCCTCCAAATGGAGCTCTTTGCTGTACTCCATACAGACGGATCCGAAAAGGCATTGTTTCTCTACTCTTAAGGCATCTACCTATAAATAGCGCTCACCGCGCTGAGTCACAAAAACCCGTTTCCCCAAATAGCTCGCAAAGACTGCTGGAATAGCGTCCCGCAGAGCGGTGACAGACTCTGACCACACAACCGCCGGGCTGGACCGTGGACCTGCGCCACTGAGAGGTTCTTAATCTAACTACCCGGCGCCCCGGGGGACGCGGGCGAGGCCGAGGACGTCCGACCTCACCCGTGCAGACTGCACAGTCCAGACACAGGACCGGGCAAGCGGCTGTACAGGATCCAGCCCTGCCCCCTTTGGAGCTGGGAGCCGCTGGGAGCCGCGCGGAGCCGCGGGGGGCCGGCACCAGCCTCCGCCCAGCGCTGGCCGCTCTTACAATGGGGCGCGGCGGGAGGGGTTGGCCGCAACTTGCGCTCTGGTCCGAGGCCCTGGGCTCTTGGCAGCTAAGGAAGCAGCCACGGCCTGGGGCCGAAGAAAAAAATCCTTTTCTACTCCCTGTCCACTCCCCATTTTAGAAACCGTTGCAGTTGAGTATTCAGAGGGTTGGAAAGCAGCAAAGTGGGGGAGGGAACGGAAGTGCCACCCCCTGCAGTCCGGGGTAGTGACGTCACCTCACCGTCAACCTGTAGTGGGGGCGTATGGCCGTCACATGACCTCAGCCCCCCCACGCCCCGCCGAATCCCGCGCGCGCGCTCCCTCCCCTAGATCCGACTCCCACCTCTCGCCCGCCCCCTCTCCCCAACTTTCGCTCTCCCCGCTCGGCCCCGCTGTCAACAGCGCCAACTCCGCCCCTCCCCGCGCCCGGAGTAACCGCCACGGCGGCGCAGCGGGCGTTCGCGCCCAAGCCCGGGGCTTCTCGGGCCGAGGGTGCCCCCTCTCCCTCCACCCCCGACTCAGGACGCGCTGGATGCGTGGGCACGGGAGCCAGGGGTCCAGGCGACGTGCGACGGCAGCGCTTCTCAATCCTCCCATCACAACAGAAGGACTGGGCGTTCACGCCGGGTCTTAGCTCGCGGGTAGCGAGGAGTGCGCAGCTGCCTCCGGCCCTGAGAACTCGCCACGGGGGGTTCGGCCTGCCCTCGACCCTTACTCTGCAGCCCGTGCCTCTGCTCTCCCCACCGCCCTGCAGCGCACGCCAGTTCTGCCGGTCTTCCTCTCCGGCTGCGAGCGAGCACACGCCACACGACGACGGGCCGGCGCGGGTCGCTTCCCTAAACCCTTTTGGCTGCCCCACGCCGTGGAGCACAGGGCGCTCCAGATTAGATGGTTGTCGCCGCTGCCCTTAGTTCGGTTTTTTTCCTCAGTTCCTTTCTAAATGGAAGGCTTGAGGAAAAAGAAAACCCAGCGCTGAAGGGGGCGGTACGCACTGACCTGTCAACGGAGGAGGAAGACCCCGGGTCGGGCGAGCTCTCGAGCCCGCGTAGGGACCGCAGCCCGGGGCTCGCGCGAAGTGGTGCGGCGCAGCGGCAGCTGTGCCTCAGCCAGGTGTCCCCGGCGGCGGGACCCGCGCCGCCGCACCCGCCCCCTTCCCTGGCGCCGTGCTCTCCGCCCCATCGCCGGGGACCAGGGAACCCCCCAAGCTTGATATTTTGTGCGGTTTCAGCAAAGCTCCGAGGAAGTTGGTCCTTTTGTTCCACTATTTATAGATTGCGTCAACATTGCGAAAAGGAGAAGGCGGAGCGGCGGCCCCTCCCCCTCCGGCTTCTGGGAGAGAAAAGCCCCAGCACACGACCTAAGTACACAGCATGCCAGTCGCCCGCCCCCGGCCTCCGGCTCGCCGCTTCCCCCTCCTCCCAGCCCGGGCCAAAGCGCTGCCAGCCCCGTCACGTGCCTGCCCGGGAAAACCAGCTCCCGGGGGCTCCGCGCCGCCCGCCAAGCTCCGTGGCAGCGGCATCGCCCAACTGCGCGCTCATTCGCGAGCTCGGGCCCGGCCCAGGTGTCGCACGCTGCGTGGGCACTCACGCCCCCGCCACGCGGCGGGGATCCCCGGCCCCGCGGCTCGTGGGAGTGCTTCGCAGCGTCCCGCGCGCGCTTCCGCTCCGCCTCCCCCTCCTGCTCTCGGAGCGCCACCGCCCAGCTCGCGGAGGGCACGCGCGTTCCGGCCTTGCTGCGGAGCCCAGGGCCTGGCACTTCTCTGTGGCCCTCGCGCGGCCCCTCCCCTAGGCGCTGAGGTGCCAGCTCCCCCTCCCCCACATGGGAGAAGGAGGGCTGGGTTGCAGGGGTGGTTCGCACAGCTCCCTTGTAGGCGGCCGGAGCGCGGTTAGCGCGCCGCGGGCGTTGGGAGACTCTCCTTCCGCAGGTGCAGCGAGGCGTTGCACGAACTGTTTCCCTTCCCGGCCGGTTAGGGCTGAAGGAGTTTGCAGAACCAAGCCGCGGCGGGGGTGGGGTGGGGGGGTGAAATATAGTCTTTCAGGACTATTTTCTCACAGGCGTTACTATGGCGAGAACATTCAAACTTTTCCTCAAAACCTAATGACAAAATGATAGGCCCCGCCGAGCCCCTGAAGTGAAACTCAGCTCCCTGCTGGCCTAAAGCCGCTGTTCTCGAGCTGGGTGTAAACAAGGCGGGCGGTAGACAGGAGAGGAAGGCCTTGCAATCTAAACTAAGTAGAAGTGGGTAGTTTGGGTGGAGTTCACCTTCTTAGCTTCTGCTCTTTTCCCTAAATTATCTATTTGTATAGCAGGTTAGCTGTCCAAGATCCCAATAAAATAATTTAGCTCGGCACATCATTGGTGGTAGGAAACCGGGACTCAGCTGGGACGAGGGCAGGAAACGCGTCGGACCTTTCCGGGCAGCTGGACTATGGTAAACAGTCTGGAAGGGTGATGTTATTTTTAAAGCTATCTAGGGCAACTGTTCCCGCGTACTCATTTTCCTCTGGGCTAAGTGCAGGCTGGGGATGAGAGGTCTCTGCTTGCACCGCACATCGGAGCCGGCCTCCCTGGCTGAGCACTAGGCTCGTGCAAATCTAGGAGCGCTTTCCTGCGGGCCAAAAGGGGCAGCAAATAAGTTGTCTGTCTATCTGGGAAACTTGTAGGCTTAGGCCCTCCGTGGAGGACAGACAGACATACAGATACACACACACACACACTGCTTTGAGGATGGATTCAAACTAGCACTGTCTTAGTTTGCTTTAAAGAAGGGAGATGAAGTAAACTGAACCTGCGGAGTGGTTGCTGGGTGCTGAGCTTCTTTGAATTACTGCAAACCAGACAAAGCTTGGTCTTCCACACCTGAGGGTTGGCTGAGCTGACCCTTTATTCCCATGTTTCCTTCCAAATAAACGCAAGGTCACAGCCACCCCTCTTCCTCCCGTTCTACCCTGCCCAGTCATCTACCTTCGAAAGACATAACCCTCCCAAGAAGACAACTTCGTTTCCGCGCCAATATTGTTGCACCAGCATCTACCAATCCCATTTCTCTGCGTAAAGAAAACAAATCAGGGCCTCTTGGCCGTACCTGACCCATAAGGGGTAGAGATGGCCCAGGCCTAGGCCTCAGCCTCAGCTTTGGTCCCCTGACCCTAGCCTAGAGCAAAATCGTGGTGACCCTACCACTTTGCTCTTCCGCGGTCTTCCCAGCTGCGGAGAGGAGGGAGCAAAAGCAAAACGAAAGCACTTGCGGCGCATCAGTCGCCACTGCTTCCCTGAGCCCGGCAGTGCAAGGCAGAGGTCTGGAGTCTCAAAGCGAGGGTTGGGGACCTGAGCTGGGGACAGGCCCTCGAAGGGCACCCGGGAGTTGCTAAGATTTGCCCGGAGCCGTGTCACTACTTCTGCCCCTGGGAAAAGTAATGTGGGTAATAATAATATACTAACCCCTCAAAGAAAGTTTGGCTTGGGCCTGTGGTTGAAGTTAAAAATTGATTTGGACCATGAGGAAGGCACTCAGAGGCAGGGGAGTGTGGCGCGGGGCAAGCGCTGGCCCCCAGCGGCTGATCCCCACCTAGGATAGAGGCCGGAGGAGCTGACCGCGGAGAGGGCTCTCGGAGGTCGCTTGGGACTCGAGGCCCACAGAATTGTTTTTCTCTTGAAATTGGATTAGCACCCCGCCTCTCCGCAACAAACAGCTCTACGCTGTATAAAGACTTAAGAAAACTGGTTTCATCCTCCGCGTCCGCCTCCCTCCCTCGTGGGATTCACTGCGGGGACAAAGGCGGCCTGTGCAGCGTAGGAAGAGACCCGGCCGCGTGGGCGGCCTCATTGGCCGCAGACTTTTTCAGTTAGGGGAAGACTTCTGGAGATGAAGGTAACCGCCCACAACTACCCCTCAGGGACCAGCCAAAGTCAGTCTGCTCAGCTTGTGTCCCTCCCCCCTTTCCCAGCGAAACAACACTGGTAGGTCGGCCTACGAGCTGCCCACTATCATCTCACTAGCCAAATGGCCGCAAAACCCTATTTTACCGTGATAAACACTTTAATTCTATGCAACAACACCTTTGCTGTAGCAATATTTGTGAATTTAAGCAAGTCTTAAAAAAAATGTGTTGATCCTAAATGAGTCGAATGTGTAAAGTTTTCTCTTTGAGTATTGATCGGGTCTTTCCGTTTACCCACACCTGATGGCCAGACAGAACCGATGAGTTACACTCTGGCAGCTCAGGAGACTCCTCACTTTAAACAGCCCGTGGGTACCTTAAACAAGGAGACTTAAGAGTTGTGCATTGTTTGGATTCTGCATCACCAATTATTCATTTCATGACAACGCCCCCCCCCCAAAAAAACAGCTGTAATTTTCAAAGACACAGAATGGAGTTCCCTAGGGCGAACCTCGGGAAATCGGTCTTGGTTTCCTGCCTGTGTTTTGCCGGTAAACAGGCAGTAGTCATTCACAGACTAACTTTGTTGTTTTTTATTCCTCCCTTTTACCCCAATAGCAAACACCTATTGTGGTTTAAAAAAAAAAAAAAAAAAAAAGACCTATTGTAAGGAGGATGGCCCTTTACCCTCACATTTATGTATTGATGAGAAAGAAGCTACAGGTGAAATGGACCCTTATGCTCTTCCTTTTAGAAGAATTTCCATTTCTATTTTTAGAATACTCCGCAAGGGCTGTTTTTTTACTCAGCAGACTATAAAGATGCATCAATATTCACCATGTTCACCCTTTGGTTTCACATATGGCCACTTTTCTCACTTTCTTGTAAATCTTTCTCCTTGTAGTGTGTGTGAGTGTGTGAAAAAGGTTCCACTGGGCTTATCTTGCTGAACTGGGCATCCATAATTAAGATCTTTTCTACTCCTCTACCTTCCCTCCCCTTAAAAAGTACACACACACACACACACACACACACGCACACACACTTTTGGGAGCCCATAGTTGTTTTTATTCTAGTTATTTTTTTAAGGTCTAGATATTCACAAATGATGCTTTGCCTTATCTAGTTTCAGCCTTTAGAGCCTAAAATAGTCATCCACTCTGAGAGTCCCCTAGAGCTGTCAAAAGACCCAGCCATGCACATGCCACTGGAACCCGCACCAGATTTAAAATCCAGTTTGGAAACAAATCTGTGCCTTTCTCGGTGAAATGGGAACATGCACAAGCGATGCATCTGGTTTTAGATTTTATGAGGAATATGATCTGGAAAAGGGAACGCCTGTTTCAGCCCCGGCTACACGCCCCTCGAGAGTCCCTTGGGGCTCTCTCCGGGTAACGGCGAGCCTGGCCTCAACCCGCAGGGCCTCAGGCGACCTCTGGGCGCCAGGCTTTGGGTTAACCCCATCTCAGCGCGCTCCCTTCCGGGCCTCGCCTGGGGTCGCTCGCTGCGGCTGAAAGCTTTTGGACCGGAGAAGAAAGTCTGAGGCTGCAGATCAGATGTCCTTAAAGGGGCTGGAAGAGGGAGAAGCTATTTGCAGTTAGTGCCAAGAAACTCCGACACCTCGCTCTCCCGGTGAGGCGGAGGAACTATCCTGGGTGTTTCCGAAACTTTACTAACGTTTCAAGTCTAGAGGTAGCTTGTCACCACCCCCGCCCACCTGGTTATTTCACCATTCCCTCAAGGCTGTCTAAGGCGAGGACCCAGGCGGCAGCTAGGGGGTGGGGAGAGGTGCAAGAGATGGACCTCCCGTTTTCCGCTCCACTCGCAGCGGAAACTTAGAAGGAGTTAAAAAGGCGAGGCGGGTAGAAGCGGGGAGTAGTGGCAGCGTTCGGCCCTGACGAACTTGAGGAGCAGGGTATGGGTGTGGGATCCCGGAAAGGGCCAGAAGAAGCGGGGAACAAGGGGAGGTGTGGGACGAGTTTCTGCTACAGGGGGCCGGTTCCAAGGAATTCTCCAGCGAGAATGGGGATGCGCCCGTCGGCAGGGAAGGCTAGGAGCGCTTATTGCGAGTCCGGGTTCCCACACCCCTCACCCGGGTCGGGGTTGTCAGGAGAGCGCCCCAGCACTGAGCTCCAGCGGGCAGAGTAGATACTCCTCCTCGGGCTTTTCCTTGAGCGGCTACTGGCGGGCGCATAGAGGCGGGCGCATAGAGGCGGGCGCCTAGGGGCGGGCTGTGAGCTGCTCCCGTCCCAGGGCGCCACCGTCGTCAAGTTGCCTTCTTAACCTTCGGCGGTGCTGTAGTAGTCAAGGGAGAAGAATCAGACAAATTGTCACCCCTTTCCCAGCTGCCCTTCAGCACTGTTCAAGCAGATAGAAAGAGACTCTGGGAATCTCTTTTCTCGTCCAAAGACTGGGAATCTTGTTAGGGCTTACGGAGAGCTGCACCCATTTCGCAGAACAAAAATGAAGGCTCATTCCTCCAGAAGAAGAATAATGTCGTCAGGCCCCAGAACCCCAGCAGTTCACGCAGGCCGATGTCTGTCTCGCCTGAGGGTCCAGGGGACCATCATTTTTGAGCAGTCCCGCGCCGCCGGCGCGCGTCTCCGGGAGCGCTCGGCGCTGGGCCCCGCCAAAGGCAGGGCGTTACAGTAGGAAAAGCTTCGATCCGTTTTCTGTCTCGCAGTCAAAACATTTGGCTGAATTTCAAAATAACTTTTGATAGTCCGGAAAAAAGAAAAGGACAAATAGAATAACCATCAGACTTTCGTCAGAGAATCATTTCCCCTGGACTTATAGTAAGATTGTTTTTTTCATTAGTTACAGGAACTAAATTTTTGATGTTTTACCTGTCTGCTACAGCTCCTATTCCTGGCTCTATTCTCTTACCTCTCCTTTTTCTCGACTTATCTCCCCTCACCCCTTTGGATACTTGACTCCACGTCATCCATTGGAACATATAAAGCCCACTACTCTTAAGCAGCTTTTTATCAATGGTCAATATTAGCTGCAGAGTTTGCATAGTCCTTGCAAAGCCGGATATGTTTTTGGTTCCTCTGATGTGCAGCGACAAAAAAAAGTTTTGCTTTACATGTTTTCTTTTTTCTGAACATAGAGTTCAATGATGGTGCTTTCCTCCCATTTATAATTTCCCTCTCCTCCCAAACAGTTCTAGGGATTTATTTTTGCGGGGACCTGAAGAGTTAAGAGAAATTCATCATGTGTTGTCACATCTTGACTTTCTTTTTTCCAGACAAGGATTAACACTAAACGATGTAATCAGTTAAACAAAGCGGACTGTAGTGTCTTTAGACATGAATCTCTTCATTAACTTTGGCTATTTTGTCACTTCAAAGAAGGAATAAAAACGAAATTTTTGCAAATAAAATTATAGAAGTTGTATATTTTAGGTCTGGATGCAGAAGATGGAGGTTTCCATTTTTATTTTTAAAGCTGTTATCGATGTGACAGTTATTAAACTAGAATGTGTAAACTAGTCATATTAGAGTGCCCACACATACTAGGTGCTCAATAAGGATTCAGACTCTTGATTCATTTCTTCTCCCTATCCTTGGAAATTTTGGCAGGAGATGCAGACTTCCCAGTGGCTAAGGAAATTATACTCAAATTTTGCTTCTGGTTCATGTAATCTCCACTCAAAAACTCACAAAATTTATCCAGAGAACTTAAATAGCGTATTAAAAGTTAATAGAAATAGCTAGACAAAAAGTATGGTGATTACATACATATAAATCCGAAACACATTAAATTAATTCGAATTTTTCAATGGCTGTAATAGGTAATTATTACCACTTGATTCCGTTTACTTATTTCTATAGTAAAAACGAAATTTGTGGGCTCTTGCTTACTTTCTAGCGTTTCTGCTACAGCAGCATTCGCCCACAGACTGATCTATCTCAACCTCTTATCTTTCATAGGGCACATTTTATTTTGAAGCTGTTCACTTACTAATTTTGAGAGACTTGTGCTCATTTTTTTCCTTTAAAAATAAAATAAAATGGAGAAACTTTGTAGTAGCATCGACGAGTGGAGAAAACCCGTTCACCGGCTCTTTCTGCCCTTCGTGCGGAGCCTCAGGAGAGGGAGTGTTGTCTGGAGCGATTTTGCAAATCCCGCCCGGTCACTTGGTCAAGGCTTATTTCTTTGAGGCCCATTCGTGAGGAGTAAACAGACACGCAATGAATTTCCTGGCAACTTTGCACCGCTCTTTAAATAGAGAATTACCGCAGTTTGCCTCCACTTACAGACTTTCCTGCTTCAAATTGTCAAATAATAATAAAAAGTGTTCCGCCTTCTCTTTCCAAATGTGGAGGCCAGTAGCGGCGGGTGACCTGGTCAGGAACGTGCAGCAGGTTTCATCCCCTGGAGCCTGCCTGCCAGGCTGGGAGAACGGAAGAGTCGCACCTAATTAGCACGGGACTCCGGCGGAAGTGCGTGCGTGGGCATGGTGCATTCGCCTTGCCTGCGACGTCCAAATTAAACACGTCCAAAGGGGAGAGCTTGCGGTATCAGCAATTTCTCTTCACACTAGCGCTCTTTGGAAATCTGTGGACAGACCGAGGGGGCGCGGCGGCTGTGGTGGCGTTAGAACCAGAACTTTCCTCTTTGGAGATCTGTTTAGCTTGTTTTAGAAAAATACACCAAACAAGAACGTCTGCAAAATCTCTCCCCGCTCTTCGCCCTTCGCTCCCATGCTCTGGAAACCCGGGTTGTGAGTGTGAACCCTCATAAGTCCCGCGCCGGGTTCCCACTTGCACAGTGCCAAGAGTGCGGTGCAGAGGTCACAGTAAGTTCAGAGCTGAACATCCCCGTCTGAATTAGAAAAACAAAAACTTCCAAGTTCGTCCCATAGCTGCTGTCTGGGGCGCTGGCCGGTGGCCCCTCAAAATCCTTAGCAGAGAAAGTGGTGGATTGCTGTGCTTGGCTCCAACTGAACGCCACGCCTGAAGGGCCCGCGGAATCGGGTCCTGGAGAAATCGGACCAGGACTTGTAATTACTGCATTTTTGCAAAATACAGTGAGCCTCCAGCCTCCATCCCACCCTTGCAACCCAGGAACAACTCCAAAGGCTCTCCCATCCGGATGTCCCATTCGGGGCCTTCAGGACCTCTCACTGGGCAGGGTGCCGGCGTCCCAACAGAGCTCCGGGCCGGGCCGGAGGAGCGGCAGACGACGAAACCCACGAGGGCTCCTCGCAGCGGCCAAGCCAAGGTGTCTGGGCCGCTCTGCCTGGAGTGAGGGGCGCGCCGGGGAAACAGCTTCTCGAGCTTCCTAGCGCAGGCAAGTCTGGCGAGAAGGGATAGGGCGGGAGGGAACTCTTCTGGTCTCGGATCTTGCAGGTCTCCGCCGGCCCCTCAGCAGAAGCAGTCGGAGTCTGGATCCCCAGAAGCCATTTAACTCATTGGGAGAAGGGAAACCTTGCTTGACCCACAGCTAACAGCCAAGACGGTCTGACCTTTGGGAACTGTATACCCGTAGGCCCGATGTCGACCTGGGGGCCGCCTGTCCCTCAGCGAAGCCTCTACCAGCTCCTTAGGGAAGCCTCAGGCATGGACCTAGAACGCAGAGAATTCACAAGGGTATATACAGGCCTCACTGGCCTTTGGGCAGGGGTTAACCCAGGTTCTAATTTGACCAGAGAGCATTACCCGAGTTTCTCAAATCTGCAATCAGTGAACTCAAGGCTAACTGCCTTCTTAGGATTCTATAAATATTTGTGGCTGTAGAAATAAATTTGAACTTTTCTTCTTTACTTCAAGTGAGCTGGTGACTCAGGTAAAAGGTGGCTTACAGGCCCAGTAAAGATCCATTCCCCGATGAACACATTTAACAAAATGTCTCCTTCGTCGGGAGTTGTGTGGCCTCCACCCTTCTGGGCCAGCAGTAGAGGTCCTGGGCTCTGCTGGGGAAGTGGGCTTCACTGCAGGAAGAGTATGATATGAAAGTGACAGGACTATCTGTCCTACTTGGGAAAAAGAGTCCCACATAGCCTGCAGAGAAGCATGAAAACGTCCAAGAGTCAGGACAGGGGCCTATGTGTGTGGAGCAATTGGGGGGCATTAGCATAGCCTTCTCCCAGTGAAAAAGAGGCCTGGAGCATTTTGGCATTGGGCTGAGAAGGCCAGGTAGATAAACCTATCTAAAGGTAGGATGGGACTAGCATTCTGGAGCCCAAGCTAGAATCAAAGTCTGTATTTCACTGGCTGAATTCATTGTATGTCTTTTAAATTTCTTCCCCATTTGCTTTCCCTTTACTCTTTAGTCAGTGGTTTTGAAAATGTTATCAAAAGGAAATAATTTAATTCACAGACAATATTTATTGAGACTATTGTTTATGAGACACAGGAATAGGATTATGAACGAGACAGGTTTTTTTCCTCAGAGTTTGCAATCCATTTTTTTTTTCTATAGAGAAAAACAGGTGTTGTGAAAAGGAATATACAGGCATATCCAGGATGAAGTGAGTGAACATGGCTATTTACAAGGTTCAATATCTCTGAGTCATAGAGAGCAGAGGACCTGTTGGGGGGAGCAGAAAGACAGCTGAGGAGATTAGCCTGGATGTGATAGAGCCATATCAAGGGTGAACACGTCATCCTGGGGCCTTCCCTGTGGTGACCTCAGAAATAAACCCCAGGAGGCTATGGTGCTACATGGAGTTCCATGCTTTTAGGTTTTCCTTTTGTGAAGATCAGAAGGAATCACTTTATCTTATTAGAAGAGTTGTGTTTCCTTGCCGGGACCCACATTGAGTCCTGTTCTACCTACATGATTAATACTTCAGATTTAACATACACATGTGCATGCACGCAGGCACACAAACACATCTAAAAACTAATTTGAAGAGAACCTGTCTAGCAGAAAATACTGCAGTTAGAAAATTGGTGTTTGAGATTAAATCCTATGTAGTGAATAAGACACTTTTGTTTTCACAGAGTTTATCTTACAGTGAAATATAAATAAATACTAGGTGCTCAGCATCACTGGACCATAGAAGGCAACAGACAGGACAAGCTTTAAAACTCTAGGGAGCCAAATTTTAAGGTGAAGCATTTAGTTCAGGGTAGCTAGGGGAGGTCCCATGAGGAAATATGGGAGGACATTCACAGGAAAGAGAAAGCTTTAATGGGTTGACATGAACCCTAATCTGGGTAATATTCAAAATACTCTGTGGAAACATTGAAGCCTTCACAATGTTTCTGAGGCTCAAGACTGCCATAAACTAGGAACTCCCCTAGAGAGACAAAAGAAAGGCCTTGCAATGAGTTAGACTTTAAAAGGTGTTAGTTTGATGTCACTGATACTATGAAAATATTTAGACATAATACCTTTGATTAGAGCTACTGCATCAGTTTGTAGCATTGCTATGTCCTAAGCACTTCATGTATATGTCTTTTTAACTCTTATTATATCTGCATGAAGTAGGTAGTTTTGTTTCCATTTTATAGATCAGGAAACTGAAGCTCAGTGAGATTATGGAAGGTCACTTGGGAAGTAAGTAGCAGAACTTTCTGACTTCAAGATTATGTTCTCTTCACTTTTCTCAGAGTCCCTTCCCAGAGGATGTTGATCCTAGAAAATAAAAATCATAGCTGGATGTGGTGGCACACACCTGTAATTCCAACCACTTGAGAAGTGAGGCAGGAGGATTGCAAGTTCAAAGTCAGCCTGTCTCATTAAATAAATAAATAAATAAATAAATAAATGTAGCTCATGCTCTCTGGGTTCAATCCTTAGTACCGGGAGGAAAAAAAGACATTTATATTTGAGATGTTTAAATATCTGTGGAAACATATAAGCAGTTGAAGAAAGCAAAATAAGGAGAGTACCAGGAATGTTTTAAACAAATTGAATTCAGACAATATGATTAATTTCTCTTTACTATTGCTTGCTAGAAAAATTTTAAAATGAAGAGATGGTTAGTCATCAGTTTTACTCTATTATATAGAGAAACACATGTATGTCTAGTTTTATGCTTAAGTGGAAATTATCTTATGATTTTCTAACTTACAGTTTCTGGGTTCCTCTTGGTTGTGATTGAAAGTGGCTGTTATTAGCATGTAGGCCATGTGGTTTTGAGGTTTGAGAAGGAATTATGGTATATTCTAGTTTTATAATTGGTAATTTTGGGTGGACTGGGGATTGAACCTAGGGGCTTTGCACTGAGTTACATCCCAGCCCTTTTAAAATTTTTTATTTTGAGACAAGGTCTCACTAAATCATTAAGTTGCTGTCACTAAGTTTTCTTGTTGCCGAGACAAAATACTCTCACCCAAAGTTAAAGGAGGAAAGGTTTATTTCAGCTCACAGTTTGTAGATGTTTCAGTTCATAATCAGCTGGCTCCAAGGCAGGGTGGCATGGCAGTGGGGCATCACAGAGGAGGAACAGTTCATGGCAGGCAGAAGGCAGAAAAAGCAAGCAAGAGACAAGCAACAATAGTAGCTTCTTTCTGCCCCTTGTATTTTATTTATTTATTTTGGAACCGGAGATCGAACTCGGGACCTTGCGCTTGCAAGGCAGGTGCCGGAACCACTGAACTAAATCCCCAGCCCATCTGCCCCTTTTATACTCTACCTAGGCTACCCAGCTTGGGGCAGGTGCCAAACTAATCAGTGGACTGATTTAGTAATCACACACCCTTAATCCCAGCATCACAGATTCTAGATCCAATCACTTCAGAAAAAGCCCCACCTATGACTGCATGAAGCTTTGGGGGGACATCTAGACCCATACTATAACAGTTGCCCAGGAAGGGCCCAAACTTGTGATTCTCAGCCACTCAGAGTCCTGGGATTACAGCTGTGTGCCACCACACTCAGCTAAAGTGATAAAATGTTAGGTAAAAGGAAAAGTTTTTTAAAATTCTGAAATAACATAGCATTGATCAGTGAGTCAATTCAATAATTATCTGTTCACCATGTACTACCTGCCTGGGACTATGTTAAGGCTGAGCATATAACATTGATCAAGACAAACTTATCCTTGCTGCTGGGTAGAGCATATCAGGAAGGAAGGAAACCAAGACTTCAGTTTCTGCCATGTGCCAAACACTCTTCTAGATTCATTACATTCCTTAGACAAGCCTACTGCCTGTCTTTGAATATACAGAACATATGCAAAAGAAAAATTAAATAGCTTGTTCAAGATCACACAGATAATAAATGGCAGAACTCAATTCAAACTCAGCAATAAAGACCAAGTTCTTTTCACTGTGCCACACTGTATCCTTGACTATGAAAAATACTAAAAATTGTGAATATTTGTTAGTCATATTATCCTGTCTTGGAACTCTGCAAGAGAGTTCCTTGGCCTATTTCCTCAATAAAAATAGCTTGATAACTATTCATATCTTATTCATCTCATAGAGTACTCTTAAAAACCCACAGCACTGTAAAATTTTTTTTAAAAAACTTTTTAGTTGTTTAGTTTAATCAGATAGAAAAGGCATATCAACTCTAGTAACAAGACTACTATAATCTATTGATGGAAAAAAATCTCTTAGTCCAGTAGGATTAGATTTTGATGAATTATTATAATTGACTTTTGTTTCATTAGTTAATTTAACATCAAACATTTGTTGAACATAATAGAATTGTCTTGAGCCTGTAAAGTACAGAGATTTGGGCAAAGAGGAGCTTGAAGTCCAGGAGTTGAAAGAGTCATATAACTAGGTAAATATGTGTTATAAAGATGTGTTATAACAGATGTTGAAGGTCTCATTAGTTCTAACAACATTCTGAGCTTCCTCTGCTCAGGCTAGAAGACATCTGGGTATGCCGGTAGAGCCAAATTTTCTGGAAGTGGGCCTGGACTCTCCATTATAAAGGAGTTCCCCAATTTTGTGAGTCCCGCCTTGACCAGCAAGCAGAAAGAAGAGCTAGACAATTTGGTTTTAGCTAGGTGGCCTAAAGAGTCCACAACCCCTGACAAAGTTGACAAGGATGTGGTTAATGTTCTACCAGCAACGATTAAACCACATTTAGGGAATTTGTTGTACTATGGATAGGAAAGGGTCATAGGAAGTTTTCAAAACAGATATAAATGACATAAATTGTAACACTTGGTGTTGCAGGAAGAATTTTGGTTAACAGTTTTCCACATGAATTCATTTAAAACTACATTCACAGATGTTACTGTAGGACATCTAGTTGATTCAGTGAGTAGAGAAAGCAGTTCTAATGTTTTTAAGTCCAAGCAATGAAACTTTAATAAAAGCCCAATATGTAAAGGAGAAGTGCTACGAGTGAAGAAGAGCACAGGAAAGAGACAGGAACCTTGAAAACCAGGAAGGCAGCTATAAATTCAGTAGACTGTGAAGGACTTAACAGCCAGACTAGACTTGTATTCCAGATTTGGCACGACATAGCCATATAAGAGATACACTGTAGCATTTAATGACTGAATGAATACATGAATGAAATGCCTTAAATTCTGAATCAAAATGTAATTGAGGTACAAAAAACTTCAAACATTTTCATCAATAAAGATCAAGGTAAATAATCACTTAGTGGCTCTTTTTCCTTACTAGGTTTTTTTGGCCACTCATGGTCCTACTTGCCTTCTTTGAGCATGAGCTTATGAGGCAGTTGAGTCTTACACTCTGGTTTCCTCTAGGACTGTTTCCATTTTACATAATCAGGAAAAGAACCCAAATGAAGTCAGGAAACCTACTGAAATTTAGGTTGCTTTTTTTGGGAAATAGTGGTAGGGTAGGATAAAAAGGAAGAAAAGAAACAGTTCCTTCTGAAGAATCACACATGACTAATTTTAAAAATAAATATTTAAAAAACAAACTATTATTTAAAAATAATACATTTTCATTGTAGAAATTTTGGAAAATACAGGAAAGAACAAAGGAGCAAATAAAATTTACTATTGCTACCATTACCTTCAAATAATGCTATTTTTAGTTTCTGTCGTTCCATTCATATCTTATAAGCTAGTTTAAACAACATTTTAATGTTTTTACCTTTATCATTAAATAATACACATGAATATTTCTTTTATTGTTAAATATTCTGTAACATGATTTTTAAATTTCTGCATCATGATCTGTGGAAGAATATACCACTTTTTGTCTGAGAAATTCTTATTTGGGTCGGGGATTTAGCTCAGTGGCACCGTGCCTGCCTTGCAAGTGCAAGGTTCTGAGTTCGATCCCTGGTACTGCAGGAAAAAAAAATCTTATTATTAAATGTTTTGGTTATTTTTCAATTTTTTCTATTATGAGTAGTGTTACACTGAGTAGTCTATAGTCTGTTCTGTGTATTTTATGGCAGGTGTGCTTTTTAATGCCTTTCCTTCAGAAGGCCAGTTTTCTTCTGGAATGGCTGCACTGAGGTAGTTTTCTAAGATGAGGTGTTAGAATTCTTATTCCTCACACAAGGGCTTCAATTTAGATTTGCAATGACATTCTGGTTGTTTATGATTAGCATTGGTATTTTGACACTGAAAACACTATTTTTCTAGCTTTGGGGGCAAAAGGGAAGTATTAAAGCCTTGGATGTAGCTATGTTCCAGAATTTACAACTGAAATTTTCAATTTTACCTTTCTTAAAAAGCAGCAAAGTAGGAGGGAGTCTGATTAGCTAGCTCAGTGGCTGCTGTTCTTTTTCTTTTTTTTGGTACTGGGGATTGAACTTAGGACCTTGTGCTTGTGAGGCAGGCATCAGCACCACTAAGGTAAATCCTCTGTCCTGTGACTGCTGTTCTTAATGCCTGCAGGGCATCCTGAGTATTTTCTTATTTTCTTATTGAGCTCAAAGCCTCATCCTTGGGTCTAAATTGGACATTATCCTACATCTCTACAACCATGACCTCTAACACTTCTGAATGGAGACTGTCAATTTGCTATGGGGATTTTTTTCTAGAAGTTAAGTTTATTTTTGTGGGGGCTGAAACTAGTAACTTCACCACATTTGTGATATGAGTCACATTAGAATAAAGATCTAGAAAGGTGGTAAGTGGTTCTTGCCTAAATTGCACAATAATAAGAAGAATGATGTAAATGGCTGTGGATATCCGCACTTAACAGCTACAGCAGTTCTCCTAGTCCCTCTCAGTTCAGTCTTGGCGAGAGATTTTTTTTTTTCATGATCTGACACAAAGTGTGTTTAAGTGTGTGTGTGTGTGTGTAATTTGGGGGAAATTTGAGCAAGAATCGCATGTTGAGTTAATCAAGTGTAAATATACCCCCCTTACCCATTTAAGGAAAGTATGCTGACTTTCTCTTCTTTCTTTGCTCACAAAATTGAAAAATTGACATAATCTTTAACTTATAATTTTGCAGAATTGCAATTTACAGGCAAGAAAGCAAGCCAAGTTAGATGAATTTTTTTTTTTTTTCAGTTTTAGACACTGAAAAAACCATGTTGCTGAGCATGCACATTCAGCTGTTTTCGGCTTGATTTTTAACCACTTTCATTGGCACTGCCAGAGTTAATTAAGGCTTTCTGGGGAAGGTTTGTGGTGGCTAGGGAAAGGTGTAGGGATCTTTGGCCATTCTTTCCATGCTGTTGTCAATATTAAAATGACTGGTGTTATAATGTTTTTTGAAATATTGATTGGAAAAATGTGAAATGTGATGTTATGTGAATTTACTGTATCCATCTTAATTATAGCTGTATAAACACAGATGCAGGGCTTGAGGGGTCAATGTCAGAAATGTTTAGAGGCCTGAGCTTTTTTCCATGGGTTCTTGGAACATTCGTGGTGCCCAAGACACAGCAGGAACCTGACAACTCTGAAAATGGACTTTCCCTTTTGAATGCTGTAGGCTTTGAAACTGTCTTCACAATAGGGAGGATTCATGAAGTAATGAAAAGCTGTTTCCTTTTTGAAATGTTCAGGCAGCAGCACAAACATCTGGGAATTTATTTAAATACTGTGGTTCCCGAATTACCCATTTCCTTAATATAAATTTTACTTATTTTTCCAAGGGGGATAAATTTCCACTTTGTACTTTTCCCAACTAGCTGTGTTAGGGTCTTTATTTTAGCATTTGGTTCACTTGGTATTTAAGTACACAGGTTAAATTATGATTTGGGGTTTGCATTGCGTGGAGGATGTTATCAAATGTGAGGAACATAGTGATTTCTGTGTGTGGAATAACTTTCATTATATTTTAGTCTCATTCTTATAAATTAAATAAAAAGTGACTAAAAAAGCACTAGTGACTCAAAAATAATTAAGCAGTATTTACTCAGTATTTGAATTAAGCAAAACTGTTCACCTTTTCAGAATTTAATTCCTCTTTCCAACTACAGAAGTCATGAGCCTTGCTTCTTTCTTTTTTCTCTCCCTTACCCTGCAAAATCTCAAAAGGTCAAAATATCTGTGTGTGGTGGAGGGAGGTGGTGGTAGGACAGTGGTCAGAACATTCTAGAAGTCAGGATAAGAGAAATTAGCTTGATTTCTTGACTTAAAAGACAGTTTATGTTTATTTAGGGATGTGAGGTCTGGACTCATATTAATTATTTCAGTATGTACTATCAGAAGATGAAACATTTGCAGCAACATGTGTAGCTTCCTGGATTGTTGTTGTGGCTGTCTCTTTTTCTGTTTTACTTGTTATATTTGTACAAGCACAAATAGGTATGGTATTAAATGTTTAGGATTGGATTATTTTTGACTAATTATACTCATCCTATATGACTTGCCAGTTTTATAATTAATTAAAATACGCGATATATTGATTCGTATGAGTACACAAATATAATGTAATCTATTTGATTTATTTAGTAGGCATTGTAGGATATCTCAGTTACGACTGTGAAGTTCACTGGGTTATAAATAACAATCTTCTAGCTGGGTGTGCTGGTGCATGCCCGTAATCTTAGCACTCTGGAGGACTAAAGCAGGAAGATTGCAGGTTTCAGCCCAGCCAAGGCAACTCACAACTTAGCGACTTATTAATCCTGTCTCAAAGTGAAAAATAAAAAAGGGTTAGGGATGCAGCTCAGTGTGAAAGCCCTGAGTTCAATCCCTCATATCTCAAAATAAATAAATGAATAAATAAATGAAATTTAAAAATAAATAACTTTTTTTTTTTTGGATAGAGGGTTTTGCTATGTAGTCCAGGCTGGCCTGGAACTTGAGATCCTCCTGCCTCAGTCTCCTTGAGTATGTGCCACTACTCCTGACTATAAATAATAATTGTTGCTACACAGTATTGGACATGTAAGTGTAGGGATTGGGCTTAATGCATATTTAGTGGTATAACCTGGCCTGTTGAAATATAATCCTGTCATTTTGAATGCTATTCATTTGCCCTTTATCTCATGAAAGTAAGTTGCAGGGGATAGAGGAAGAAGAGGGAAAGGGTATGAAAAAAGTAATTAAGATAGTTATATACGTGTACTAGGTCCTCAAAAGGAGTGTAAACATTATGTACTGTGAACATGTACTAATAAAATTTTTTAAAGCGTAGATCACAGAATATATTTTTAAAATTCTGGGTGTATGAACTGGATAGTTTATTTGTTTTAAGATTTGACAGTAGTTAATTGTGACTTTACATGTCAGTTATCCCTCCCCCATTGATTTAATCTTTACTTGCTAGATAAAGATATATTCTGGATTTTGCCTCCTTCACTTCAAATTTAAGAATATTATGAAGTGAGACTATGTCAATTGACCCCATTGCTTAGATTCTCTCCTTTGTGTCTCTCTCCGGTTTGGATGGATTTAACAACTTCTATGTAGATTTAGTGAAAGAAAAGTTGAGGGAGGGGGGCCTGAGGGCCCTTGTTTTCTGTAGTGTCCGGTTACTTGACATGAATGAATACACAGCACACTCTGGTACCCTGCATCTGTCAGTGATTGTTTGCTTGGTACCCAACTAGCACTTGATGCCCTGTGAAGAAAAGCTAGGCATTAAGTAGGAGGATGTGTTGCAGCAAATTCATTGTTGAGATCCAGCATTGCATTAGGCTTATAATACATGGCCAAACATGGTTTTCATCAGCAAGGGTGAAAGTGCCTAAAACCTTGTTATATCAAACTTACTTGAAAATTATGGGTTTTTAAAATTTTTTTGGCGTGTGTGTGTGTGTGTGTGTGTGTGTGTGTGCACATGAAGGGGGTGTTTAGTGAGAGCCACAAGCCAGGAAGTGTAAGAACAGTTTTGGAAGTCTGATCCCATTGAGAACAACCCCAAGCTTCTCATCTGTCTCTGGTATATTTGAATATCATTTGATATAATATAAAGCTCTTAATAAAGTACCAGGCAGTTTATAGCTGTAATAAAAATGTATCTTTTGCTATTATTCCATGTGGTTCACTCCTCTTCTCCATTTGGCTTTTCTTCCTTGGCTTTGGATTACAATTTTTGTTAGGGATGGAAGAAAGAAAAATTGGCGGTTGGCCCAGTGATCTGGATTTTAATTAACTGGCCTACCTTTTTTCCTACTTTTTTGGAGAATTGTGCCTATAGGCATTTTGTGTGAAGGATGCAGTTCTTAATAAATAAATAATTATACCTCAGCTTCTTTTTGAACCCAGGAGGGGATGTGAAGAGTAATTAGCTATAAGGAGCACAGTTGAAAGTATGACATTGACCCTCAATCCAAGAACTTTATTTGCATATCACATAAATGACAAAGTTATGGTTAAGGTCTTGATGTCTCAGAATCTCTAGCTATCCTAATAATTAAAGAAAATGAAACCAGATGTTTTCATTTAAGCTTTGAATTATGTTATAGTTAAAATAAAAATCAAATTTAAGTATCCTTTTAAAGCCAATCTAGTCATTTCTCTGAATGGAACTCTCAGAAAGACCAATGGCATTTTGGGAGTGGAATCAGATATTTTGTTGGATTTAAGTTCTCTGAGTGTTAATGTACAAATTTTATCTAATTGCCATTTTGCAGTACATTGCTTAAAGTTCTCTCTCTCTCTCTCTCTCTCTATATATATATATAT